>CATIWC010002422.1:0-242190 GCA_948472305.1 Vicia faba
AGTCTTTGAGAACAACTAATAAATAGTGGGGTTTTAATAAGTATATAATGATTATCATCTTGACATAGTGCTAGTGGAGAACAGCATAAAATAAAGCAATGGCAGGTGCATATCTTAGTGAGTGATGCGATTTCTGTGATCAGATAGTGTTCAACGTTTCTCAACCACGCATGTGGTACAAGGGAATTATTATTGCCTTGAATGGTAGGTACCAATTTGGCTTAAGATTATTCCAGTATCAATAAACAATGGCTGAGAACGAAAACAAGAAAAGTTAAAGTAGAAAAGAATTCAACAAGCGTAGTCATTGAGAATAAACCAAAATGAAATCTAGCTCGTTGTTTCAAAAGAATACTCGAAACCTTTAGGATTTGCATCAAATGATCTTCGACTTCCAGGGGTCAACTATTATGGCCCGCCCTGATGATTACTCTGAAATAACTGAGGTTGATGATAAATCATACAAAAGTTAGTGGCCATCTCGCAAATCTTATAGCTTATTTGCTTTGTGCCGTCCATCAATGTCTCTTCGAAAATCCCATTGCTTGGTAAACATTATGAAGCGTAGCATCCGCTATATCTGCAGCATTTCTAGCACCTTCTCCTAATACTTGGTCTAAATAACCTGAATCGGACATGAGTTCTTCATATCGAGCCTGTTGAAAACATGACCATATTTAGCAGTGATTGTTACTGTGGAAATCACACTAGGAAACAACAACCAAATCTTATCTCTCTAAGTGGAGTTGACTACATGGATCAACTTCCGTCATAATATTCTACTCATGACCATGTTTTTATATAACTTGTTAATCTTGATGTCTTTCTTAATAACTAGGAAATTTTCAAATAATTTATAGAGAAATGTTAATTGCGACTAACAATTCAATGCAGTCATATTTCCACTATTATGAGAAGATAGTTAAGATGTCACAGTCCCTTCGCAAAGAAGATTTTTACCATTGTTCTGATTTCCAACTCTCCAATCCAAAAAAAAAAAGTTATAAAATGAGTTATACACTAAACTTCTCTTGCAAGATTTCAACAGCTCCTTACTGTTTTGGTATAAAAGATTACTGGAAATGCTAATTTAAATTACCCATATTTTTAATGATTAAATAATATTGCATAATAACTTAATATTTTTATAATTTTAAGTGAAACTATCCAAACAAAACTTATTATCATAGAAAGAAATCCAACATAAACTCATTTCAAAATTGAACTTTTCGAAAGTACTTAAATACCACTTATCCAAATAAACTCATGTAACAAATTTCACACACCTGTCTAAAATTATCCCTTCGGAATGGGCCATAAAAAAACTAGAAGTATCCAAATAAACTTGTATAATATGCAAGATTAAACAATAAACAGACACTATTGTTGATCCAAAACAATCTTAGCAAAGGTCAAATTTAGTATTTGGAACCTGAATTGGGCTGCAAATGGTCAATCAAGGCGTCTGTTAAAAGAGGTTTGAATGTGCCCCAGTTCATGTTTTGGCATTCCTGCACAATTTCCTGTAGACAAAAGTCGGCATCAAATAGAATATCTATGTAACTGTTAGGAAGTCAAATACCACTGTGTGATTGGGAAATGCTTTGAAGAAATATAACAATAAAGCCTAAAGTTTGCATGGGACTAAAGATATTGACAAGAAAACAAATTTTACATGGAAAACATCAAACATGCTTGGTTGAACAAGGAAGATTCCAAAACCACTAAAAGATATTGACAACAAAATTGTTTGAAAGAAGACAACTTAAACAATTATAAATGAAAAGGAAATATAATCCATTTCTGACCTCTTTCGTCTTTCCAGAAGCAAGCTGGTATATGGAAAGAAGATTATTACATTCAGGTCTCTCAGGATTGTCAATTTCCAAGCTGTTAGATTCATCAGAGTGCATAAACAACTAAGAGCTTACAAATCACAAAATATTTAAAATATTTAAAATATTTATAGAACGGACCATGAGCAAAAAATTAGGCATTTACAGGAAGCCTCCAAGGACCATGAGCAACAATATAATATCATTTAAAACGGGAAAATAACAATACTAACCTTGGAAATGAATCAGTTTTGCAACGTTTGATCTTGTTCGCTATAAGCTACAAAACAAAATGAGTAAACTGAGAAAGAGAAAGAAAAATTAAGATCTCCAGAGCAAATAGCAAATTATCTTACAATGATAGGCAAATTAACCATATATCAATACGTAAGTGCAAAAAAATGCTTCATTCAATATGGGTAATAGAATTATATGAAACTTCCACTTAAGATTATAAATGAACGTGATGAGGCCCTAAAACAGCTCGAGTTCCATCTGACCAGAAACGAAGCATATATCCTTATTTATAAGATACTTTTGTATAAGTCATTATCAACCATTTTTACATCATTATCATACTCAAAATCCTTATTATTTATTGTCTCATTCTTGTGTCCAAAAGTAGACCGCTTAAATCCAAATTTATTTTAATGATTGACTTGAAGTTTTCCTTAGTTTCCTTCTACCTTTAACTACGGAGCTATCTTCCATCATGCCTACACTCCTTATTGGTCTTCTTCACACGTGTCCAACTATTTATGATGAACTCTACCATCTATATACCAGCAGAATTTACCTTGACTTTCTGTCTAATGATTTCATTTGTGATCCTGTCTTTTATCATGAAGCGACTCATATTTCGTAAGATCTCATCTTTGTAAAACTAAGCTTACTTTTTTATATACACTGTATGTTAGGAACCAGAAATTATCTCAAATGAATCAGAAGAAACAAGAAGGAATGTAGAGAGAGATTCAGTATTATTGTTGAACAAATAAGGTATTTACAGGGAAAATGGTACTTCCACTGCCACAGGGCTCAGCCCCTTCAGAGAGTGTGTGTTCTTCATTCTAACCACTTTCTAAGAATTCTGAGATATCTGGAAACTAGATCCACTACCACTTGAATTACCACTTGATCGTAACAGGAAAGATTATCCTATCTTCTAGAAACAGTCCACTAGGTAACTGATTACTCCCCCTCTTGCTGATTTTCCCTTACGTGTGTAGACCCTCCATATCTTTGGGCCCTAAGGCACATGGTGTACTACTGGATTATTTGGCCCACTCGCTTCAGCCCCGGAAAAAACATCCCCCTTCTTGAGCAGCAACCATGTCCCCAAGAATGAAGTGAGGGAACAGACTCTTCATGGTTACTGTGTCTTTCCATGTAGCTTCCTCAGCAGCCTTTCCGTGCCACTGCCCAAAGATTTGAGGCACAGCCTTCCTTCCCTGTGTCACCGTCCTATCAGCTAAAACTGCATCTGGTCCAAACACTCTTGGAAACTCACCTTCTAGGCCTGTCAACCACTACAAACACAGCTTTGAATCCCTTGGATATTTGGAAATCTGGTGATAAAATCTATTGACACTTCCTCCCATATATAGCTTCCGGCAATGACAGTGGCTGCAACAGCCCTCCAGGTGTCGTGGCCAGATTCTTTTGCCGTTGGCAGACGTCGCATGACCTCACAATTCTTGGATCTTCCCCTTCATTCCTATCCAATACACATTAGCTGTCAATCTTCTATATGTCCGGTAAAACCCGGAATGTCCTCCCTGAGGTACAGCATGGAATTCATGGAGTAACTTTGGTACTAGCTTCGAATGAGCTGATATCACCGACCTACCCCCATAAAAAAGCACCCCATTTTGGTACTCAAACCCAGGCCGCATTCAATCCCATAAAACTTTGCAAGTGTTAAAATCATCTAAATATAATTTGCAGAAACCAGGATGAGGACTCATGATGGGAACTAACAATCCATCCATCAACTTTCAACCAAATTCATACATTTGTTTCAAAGTTAAAATCAAATTAGCAAGTTTATACTGATGTAACCTCGATTTTTTTTTTATAATTGAATGCTATATGCCAGCAAAACAACGCTCATGATCAGATATCACACTTGCTCATATATGCCATATAGGAGGAAAATCACAATTGCTGCCTCTAACATCTACTGATTATAAGTAACAAAAAACTTCAACATAGATTAAATGCAAACAGTTCAGAAAACAAACATATACACCATGCAACAAGACCTACAAAAATAAATAAATTACATAAGAAATTGTTTCTTGTGAATATATTTACTTACATCTTTAGGATCAAGAATATTAATTCTGGATTGATCAGAAGGTGCAGACTTTGACATCTATAAAATTGAACCCCTAATACTGTCAGAATAAATTCATATTCAAATAAAAAAAATAAAGTTTTGCAGTTCAATTCCCAAGCCATCCAACGCACACAATGTTATTATTATCATATAATACTTGTCCCTTATTATAAACTTTTTTTTTATTTCACACATTAAAAAAAGTAGGCGGTGTATTTCATGTGTCTATTCTAGGTATAGATAAGCAAGGGAAAGTGGAAATATTGGACAAACCTTTGACAGACCATCAGTTAGGGACATAATCCGGGCTCCGGTTGGAGGAATAAGGGGCTCCGGAACCTATATGCCATAAAACCCTGTTAGAAAAAAAAAACATTTTAAATGCGTTTTAATTCATCAGCTCATTCTAATGGGGTGAAATATAACTTGCCTTAAATAAAGCACCACCTCGCCTGTCATATATGTACAAAATAAAGAATGGTCAAGCCAAAAAAAATCTAAAAAAGAGAAGCTAAATAGTGAATGGGTATGTCTAGTCTAAAAATAATTCCTCACCCGCCTAATTTTTTCCACTTTCTTCCTCCATATAAATTATTAACCCGTTCAGCTAAGTCACGGGTCAACTCCAAATGCTGCTTTTGATCTTCACCAACAGGAACAAAATCGGTCTGCAGATGCATGCTGCATTTTTTGTAAGAATTATACTAACTCAAGGTAAATATAATATAATATCATAACGCATTTCAAAGGTTCCAAAAACTAATCAAGCCAGGTTACAATCAAATTAAGTAACATTAGCATATTTACTAGGTTTTTCAACTTTTCACTATTACTTAATAAATCAGGGAGAATATAAGATAAAACATAAAATGTTAATAATAAAATTTCATGAGAAGTAGTGTAAAAAACCACCTGATATAGAAGTATATCAGAAGCCATCAGAACAGGATAAGTCAAAAGAGCAACCCCAACTTCCTCATCTCCCTAAAATCCAATTCCAAAAGAACAAGTTATTTGGATGAACATATAACACAAACAAGCCAATGTGAGGAAAAGATAAGAAAAAAACAAGGGTCTGGTTTAGCAAATATACACTGGCTTAAACATAGTACAATCAAATGGAATTAAAGTAGATAGACGTTAATAATTTAGAATAGTCTTCACCGCCTATCAAGGCCTAAACATCTGAACACAAATTGTTTCCTTACTGTAGCTGGAGAGTAATAATGAAAATAGTCAATAAGTAGCAGAATTGAGAGCTGAAAGCATAAGCAAATCTCAAAAAAAAAACAATGTAGCATGCACTCAAGCTCTTTCCATTCAAAATCAAATCTTTATACATAAATGTGTTAATGTATGTGTTCGCGCACGCGTGATAATTATTTTATTTCCTGATTGTTTACAAATAAAACAATCTTACTTTGGAAGAAGGAAACTATTGCTGTTGACTTGTTAGAATTGATTAAGAATGAAAGAATTAAAAATAATAATAATGCAAAGCAAACTAGATCAACAAAATAGTGCAAATAATAAAAAAATTAAAAATGAAAATTAGAAATGCATACAGCTATAAACGCACCGCCTTGCGAGACTTCTCTTTAAACTGTATCATTCTGTTCAGCCAGCCGATTGGTGTTATGGAACTTAGCAGCCACATCAATTCTACATGTGCACGGACATGAGACTGGACAAAAACTGAAGCCTGTTCACAGAAATGTATGTCATTTATTCTCAATGGACAAAGGTTTAGACATTTCCACCATAAATATTATTCCTTAAGAAGATCTGAGCAAAAGTTGTAAAGAACCTTTGAAGGATCTATCCCACATGCCAGGTAAATGGCTGCAGTTGACTTCGTATCCTTAGATAATTGTTGTCTGTCGTGCGGTAATGTAATCTGTGAGAAAATCTGAAGGGGTGAGAAATGGGACATTAAAATTCAATTTCTATAAAACATGGAAGTTGGCTTTAATAAGTACAATAAAGTCCAAAAAGTTAGTCCTAAAATTCCTATCCAGAAACCAATACAATTAACCGCAGTGTTTTTAAGGTGTAACTGTGAAGTATGGACCCTTCAAATCTTTCTATGATAGTGTTGCGTAGTTTGTGTGCATGTGATTTCCACCGACCATGTTTTATATGTGGTACGTACATCTTTGACATACAAGTCGAACTACTTATATTCTAAACGAATTTTATTTGTGAGGAATTTGGATGAAGTTTCAACTAAAAACAAAAATAGAAAACCTAAACTGGCACAAAGGTGGCTTAAACTAGTCTAGATTGACATCTTCATCAATAAACAAATAGGTGAATTTGTTTGGCCTGCTCAGTCTAATAGACAAGAAACCTAAAACTAATTATAAACCTAAAACTAGTTATAAAGTCAGTCTACATTTGTCCAAGAAATAGTGAACGGTCCAATATCAAGTCCACGCTTGCGGAATAGTAAACTCGCTAGAGCTCATAAGCAGCACAATTAAAAGGAAAATTACGAAATTCAAGAATATCCTATAATTTTCACATTACAAAGCATACCAGAAGATCAAGTTATATGACCTCAGACCTGAAGCTCAAACAACAAAAAGAGAACAAAAAAATCATCATCGGGATTTATATGAGTTTAGTTATTAGCAGAAGAAATAAGGACATACCGCATGCAGATCTACAATGAAGTAAAGAGTATCATACACATCCTGCAACAAATTGAAATCAATGTCAATTCTTAAAAATAAAAAAAGTCTTGCATATTTGTGAATAAAAAACATTTAGTGTTGTTGAACTGGACTCAACACAATTAACTCAAATATATATATTATATAAGCAAACCATACTCATTGGTCTGAGTGACAATATCCTACACTAATAATAGAATGATAAACTTTATAAAAAAACGCATGTAAATCAAACCGAAAGTGTGCTCAATTGACAATTCATGCAGCAGACTCAATCTCTAAAAGGTGGCTTAAATTGAGTATTCAATCGCAAGATGACAGTATACTGAGAATATTATCTTCATCACCAGTGTTCTTCACTCAACAATATTGAAGGAAAATTGCATATGAGATAGCAAGCTCTAGCACCAACACCTCGGAAAAAGGTGTGTCTGTAACAATGTCGGAGTCCGAAACTGGCACTGATATGATTAGATTTAATTTATTATTTTTCTAAAATTATTACCGGTGTCAATCTGTCAGTGTCGTGTTTCCGGAGTCTGTGTTTCTTAGATAGCAAGTGAAATAAACTACCTATCATTATCAATAAACAATGTAGCGGGAGAAGCTGGTTCCTTATGAAAAAAACCTGAAGAGCAACCCAATTTTTGATGGCGCCGAAATAATTGCCAAGGTGAATTGAGCCGGTAGGTTGAACTCCGGAGGCAACTCGTTTCCTGTGGAAAAAGAAGAAGTTAGTTAGTTGAAGATGATAAAATTGAAATGAGAATTGAATTGAATCGAATGTGAATTACTACTTGATAGAGGTTGAGGTAGGTGTTGGAGTGTCTGGAGAGGCAGAGGATAGAGTGGTGCAGCATCGAATGGTGGGTCTGAGGCGAGAACGAAGGAGCGTTGAAGCTGCACACGACCTGTTTGATGAAATGAAAATGAAAAGAGGAGATAAGAAAGAGAGTGATTGAGTAAAGTGTATACCGTACAGTGAAGGAATGAAGCATGACGGAATCGCGTACTGAGAAAGAACACCCATCTTCTCTTCTCTTCTCGTCTCGTCTCTTCAGCGCACTGTTTCTTACTCGTTGTGTTGATTGTGTTCGACTCCGATATATGTTCAAAATGAGATGAGATAAACGGTTGCGGTTGAATTGAAATGGGATCCGGATTCCCTGCTTTGAGGCGGGAAAAGTACGGGCCTTTTAAACAACCTTGTCCATCTGATTCATCGCGTGTTCCAAAATAAGCCTCCCTTTTTTTTTCCTAACAGAGTGCAAAGTGTCTGAATCACAATGTTGTGTTGTCTAAGACGGGATAGCGACGCATTCTATTTTCTATTTAGTTATTATGTATCATTTTAATTATATATGAAAATTAAATATGTATTGGGAACTTCAGCTAAATAAAATAGAGAAAATTAAATAAATAAAACTTTAGGAGGTTCACGTGTCTATATTAAGATTGTCTTTGTGTTTTGTCGGTGGTATAGAATTTGTTAAGTTTGTATTTATTGGGAGTAACTTTTTCATATCTCTCCAACGATTCAATCTCTGCAAGAATTGTTAGGGAGCAAATTTGTAGAACGCGGCATACTGCAGTGGATTGTCAAGGCGATGTTTTGACTGTAAAAATTGAACAGTTCAAAGAGTATTGTTGTAATATGGTGGGAGAACTGACTTGGTTGTTTTGCGTTTTATCGTAATTGTTGTAGATAGCAAGAGTCGTCACCGACTTTTCTTTTATCCAATAAGAAAATGTGAAAAGAACAGGAAAGACCTTTGAGATATTTTCTTGAGTTCGGGGATAGGTTATGAAAAGGGAAGATGTTAGCACTATTTTCATACATAGTTATCTATGGGCTCTTAGTTGCTTGTTAGATCACTTTTGAAATTGCTTTGTTTGAAATGTGTTTGTGATGAGTTTTGAAAATATTTTTGAAAAGTGTCTTTGTTTAGGCGAACTTTGTAATGATTCTCATCTTTATAAGAATGCATACAAAGTGTTGGACTTTTGAAAATATTATGTTTTTGAAAGTGTTTTGTGTGTTTGGAAAAGATGTTTGTTTTTGAAGATGGATTGTTCTAAAACAACTAAGAATGTTCTACCTACTCAAAAAAAAATTGTTCATTTCTCTCTTCCTTTGATATTGCTATCTTACCATTGATTAGTAAGAAGTCTTATCTTTGGATGTAAAGGGACGGGCGTGGGTCATCGTATAGTCATGAATAGCAATGTTGTGAGATATCTTAGCGTTTCTCTTAAAGGACTAAGATCATTTGTAAGGCTACACTCGAAGCGTCATTGAGGGACTATGATCTTGTGTTTTTTATTGTTTTTGTTAAGATGTCTCACATGCATAACATGACCATTTTCTCAAGACAACAAATGGAGTTAACCCTATAGGTGCAAAGTGTGCAAGTGTTTGTATTTCATGCTTGAATTTATCTTGGATTAAGATTTTCTAAGCATTGGTTTTATCTTTCCATACAAACCCTAACTTACTAACATTTATATGAAAGTGATAAATTATAGAAAATAAATGTCATACGCTATTACATCATTTTAGGGATGGGGATACAAAATTTACAAATGAGGATTGCAAGAATTTAAATCCTAATTATCTATTACAACCATATTAAATTATATGAATAAATGTACAAAAATTGAAATAAATCTAGTATACAAGAGATAAATGAAAAAGACATGAATTTTATTTAGTTTTTGGAGAAAAGATTTTAATATATTTAACTAAAAAGAAAAAATAACTAATAAGAAATTAAACTAAGTAAATTATAAAAGAAAATATTTTTTAATGTTTTTGATGAAAAGATTTTGATATTAATCAAAAGATATGAAAAAAAATTAATTAATTAAAATAAAAAAACTTAACATTCTAAATTAGTTTTAATTAAAAGAGAAATAAATAAACCTAAGTCTAACTAATTGAAAATAAAGGTCTAAACTTAAATTAGTTTAAGAAAAAAAATTAAATAGTTAAAAGAAAAATATTTTACTATTCTATTTATACAAAATAAAATAAATAAAATGAAATGAAATGAAAAAAGTTTTAATATAATTGTTTAGAAAGTTATATTTATGCATATTTATTAAAGAAATAAATAAATGAAAATAAAATAAAAAATGAAAAGAAATGAAAATAGAAATATAAATTAAAGGGGGTTAAAAAGTAAAAGAGGGTGTAAAAAAAATGAAAATCATCTAGTCAGGTCCAAAACAAGCTTTTTCAGAAAACAAGTTATTTGTAAAAAAAAAATATTGGGCCAATGTCATGAAATAGTAAAGGAGGAGTGCGCTGGGAAATATAGGAGATTGGGCTGGGTTGTTGTTTTGAGGATGGCCCAACGAAATGGTGATGAATAGCGAGGGGAGGGGGTGCACGGATGAGGAAAGGGTTGGGCTTGGTGTTGGCTAGGGGGTGTGTGTGAGAGTGAAGAGATTGGGCTGAAGATTTAAGCCCAATAGCACAAAAAGTATGAAAAACTGAATAATAAATAAGAGGAAAACGGTCCCAGGGGGTTTCGAACCCCTGTCTGTACATTTGCCAAATAACACTTCCACCATCGCATTAAACTGCTTCATCTGTTAATAATGCAACATCAATTATATATATATATATATATATATATATATATATATATATATATATATATATATATATATATATATATATATATATATATATATATATATATATATATATATATATATATATATATATATATATATATATATATATATATATATATATATATATATATATATATATATATATATAAAGAATATACTAAGTTGAGAAAAAAATATATGGTGGGCTTGGGCCGAACCAGGTCGACCCAAGACTCACCTCTTATCACCAAATTAAAACAGACAAAAGGGTTTTGTGAATCTTAATGTCTTCAGCGCCTCCAACTTCATCTCTCTTGTTGTATCATGATCGTGTTTCCTTCTTCATCTTCCTCGCTTGAATATTAAGGATATCCTCTGTGTTTCATCTTTTTCCTTCAGTTTCGCTCCTTAACTCTTCTTTTGTTCTGGATTTTTAACTTTCGCTTGCGTGATTTTACAGTGAAACAAACAAGAATGGAAAGGGGAAGGAAGGCTTCGGATTTACCAGCTTGATTTATGGGTGAGTTTGTTCCAATCTTCTTCTTTTTATCGAATCTCTGAAGGGTTAGGATTTTAGGGAAATGATGATAAAAAAATGTTAGGGTTTGTGTTTGTTGCGATTTGGTGTATAGTGAAGTTTGTATATTTTTGTGAACAGAAATCTTGGGTTTGTTGGTTCAGTTTAGATTTGGTTCTTTCTCTGTATTTTTTGAACTATTTGTATATTTTTTCGTGTATGCTCTTCCCCTTTGTGCGCTGCTTTTATACTGTGATGGTTTTTGACTTTGGGACTTGTTTGATGCTTTTACTGGTTGACTTTGCTTATTTTCTTGTACAAGCTTGATGTTGACTTGAGGGGCATCGTTCTGTCACTTTACTTTTGTTGTCTAATTTGTTGGTTGCTTGCTTTTCTGTACAAGTTTTTGTACTTATCGCTGACTTTTAGTACTTGTTGTACTAGCTTGCTTGTTGGGTATGTTGGGTTCTGTAATGGTTTTGTACTGATTTGCTTGTTAGATGGTTGTACTTGCTGGATTTCTTCCTTCTTTTACTGTAAACAATGTTTTGCTTTTGCAGTAACTTGGAAATGTGGTTTTCTTTGCGTGAAATGATGATAAATCTGATTTCTCTTTATTTCTTTCCTATCTTTTGTGAACCAACTTTGTGATTTGTAAAAGACTGACATTCTGGTTTGTCTTGTTTGTGAACCAAGTTTTGTGATTTACAATGGTATCTTTAGGCCAATGATAAGACAATGTTTTGAGGCCTTTGTTGGGCTTGAATTCTTGATTTGAAACTTTTTCTAATGGGCTGAAAACATGATTGGAATTCTTAGAATTTGTTTATTGTGAACCAAGTTTTATCTTGTGACTTGCAATAGCATAATGGCCCATGATAAAAACTAATTTTTTTTAGGCCTTAGCACACAAAAACAAACTCTATTTTCTGATTCTAAAAACCACCCTAATGATGGTATTCTAAATAGAAACTCTTTAGAAATTTTGTTTATGCTCAAGCTCAATAATTTTCTAACCAATTCCTCTTTTTTTGTTTCATGTGAGATGATGAGGAAGAGATGGAGATGGCAAGGCAAAGGCAAAAGCAAGAAGAATCCATGGATAGGCTTGAAGAATCTTAGAGGGAAATTCGAAGAAGGAGAAGATTTTAATCACATAAAAGCTCATAGGATTGATTAGAATGAGTTTAGAAGCTTCCTTTATTTGTCTTGTAAGAATTAGAAATTGTCTTGTAATTTGAAGTTTGTTAGGGAGAAAACAATTGACCTTTCAAATTGTATCATCGTGCCTCTCTTGTAATACAAACTTTTTTGTTTCCAAAATACTTATAAAGCAAGTTAAATCTTGAATGCAATACTTGAATGAATCTTGTCGTGTTGAATTTTTTTTTAAAATGAAATTGAATGGACCTTGAATTAATGCTTGAATAAATCTTGGTTGAAACAAGAAATTAATCATGAATGATGAGGATGAATTGATTTTCAAATAATGAATGAAACTGTGAAGTTGGAAATTTTGATGAATTGGTATGCTTGAATACATCTTGGATTTGTACACCTTGTCGTTTAAACCTCAAGAAACCCCAAAAGTACTTCCTTTCCAACCTTGGAAACTTTGATGAATAAACTTAATCAAATGATTCTTCAAATTTCAAACCCTCTTGTATCTGGTAGCAACAAACAATCAAGAATGAACAAACTTTGATCATAATGAAACCCTTGTAATGATGAAGACACGCCTCAATAAATCAATAGCCTTGACATAAATTTAATGATCCTCAGATGATGAACAAACATAAGATAAAAACCATAATCTCTTGATGATACTTAGTTGACGAATGCAAATGTACTAAGACAAAACTCAAAATAATAATGCTCCAAGAATTTTATCAAGAGAGACGTCACACACCTCAGTAACCTAAAACCCATGCACAAGAGCCAATGGATAGAAGAAACTTTTGAGCATTTGCAAACTCGAACCCTTGGAGAATTAATTGACATGTTTGGAGGTCTGAAAAGCTTTGAACATTTGAGAAACCCTAGAAGAGGATTTTTTTTAAAAGAAGATGGAGGGAAAATTTTGGGGTACAACAGCTGCCCCTGTTTCTTAAACCTGAAAAGCGAGAATGGCATGTCGTCATTCGTAGCTTGAAGGTGGAAGATGATTGAACACTAAAGTGCCCAGAAATTTTCACTCGCTGGTGTTGTTGGTTGACTGTATCGGGAATGGGCTTAAAATATGCCATTTGGAAGATAATGAAAAGTACTATCAGAGATGGGTTTATAGATGTCATCCAAAGGTGACGGAGAATTATCGGAAATGGGCTTATAGATGCCATCCAGAATGATAGGGAGTCATTGGAGATGGACTTATAAACGCCATCCAAAGTGACTGTAGGTAGAGATTGGAAGGAATGTCAAAATAAATCTTTGATCGACTTATACTGAAACAACATATGTCTTGAAAAATCTTTCACTGGATAACGAATCAGTATAAATCTTCGGAGCAATTTAACTGAACCAGGGAAAGTGTATACTGGAATATAATCAGGATAAATCAATGGTCGATTTAAACTGAAACAGCAGATGTCTTGAAGGAAGTGTTTGTCATGTAGATAGTCGCCCCGTCTTGTTTCGAGAATTAATCTACAATCAATTTATTGGTAAACTCGTCTTGTTTCGAGAGTTCATGCCATTGATGATAAAGATAGTTGCCCTATCCTGTTTCAAGAATTGATCTTTATCTAACCAAAGAGAAAGAAAGATAGTTTCCCTGTCTTGTTTCGAGAGTTAATCTTCAATCTACTTATGTAGATAGTTATCTTGTCTTGTTTCAGGTATTAATCTATAATCAGTTTGTTGGTAAACCCATCCTGTTTCAGGAATTCATACCATTGGTGATAAAGATAGTCGCTCTGTCCTGTTTCGGGAATTGATCTTTATCTAACTAAAGAGAAATAAAGATAGTTTCCCCATCCTGTTTCAGGAGTTAATCTTCAATTTGCTCATATAGATAGTTGTCATGTCTTGTTTCAGGTATTAATCTACACAGATAGTTGTCCTGTCTTGTTTCATGTATTAATCCGGAACCCGCTTTTTGTTGGTCATAAAGATAGTTTCCCTGGCTTGTTTCGGGAATTAATCTCTGACCAAAGAGAAAGAAAGATAGTTTCCCCATCCTGTTTCAGGAGTTAATCTTCAATCTACTCACGTAGATAGTTGTCCAGTCTTGTTTCAGGTATTAATATATAATTGGTTGTCCATGGATAGTTGTCTTGTCTTGTTTCAGGTATTAATCTGGAACCCGCTTTTTGTTGGTCGTAGCGATAGTTGCCATGGCTTGTTTCAGGAATTAATCTCTAACCAAAGAGAAAGAAAGATAATTTCCCTGTCCTGTTTTAAGAGTTAATCTTCAATCTGATCATGTAAATAGTTGTCCTGTCTTGTTTCAGATATTAATTTAGAATTAGTTGTCCACAGATAGTTGTCCTATCTTGTTTCAGGTATTAATCCGGAACTTACTTTTTGTTGGTCGTAGAGATAGCTGCCCCGGCTTGATTCGGGAATTAATCTCTGACCTATATGGGAAATGTTGATGATATTTACTTGTCTTTAACTGGAAGACGTAAATCTAACCAGAAGAGGTCTTTGATTCGCCTGTCTTTAACTGGAAGAAATAAATCTAACCATAAGAGGTCTTTGATTCGCATGTCTTTAACCATAAGAAATAAATCTAACCATAATACAAAAACACCTTTGTATACATTCAAACAAGAATCATTACAAAGGTTGCCACAATGATGGCCTCTTTTCAAAACATCTTTCAAAACCACACACAAAGCACCATTTCAAACAATTGGAAAAGCAAAGCAAGTGATCTAAACAAGTAACTAAGAGCCCATGGATAACCATGGATGAAAAGGGTGCTTGCACCTTCCCTTTTCATAATCTACTCCCCGAACCCAAGAAAACATCTCAAAGGTCTTTCATGTGCTTTTTGACCTTTCCTTAGGATAAAATAAAAAGTCGGTGGCGACTCTTGCTAAACCGAAACATTTGCGAACACAAACGCAAAACCTCAAGTCAGTTCTCCCACCGTATCACAGTGTGTAAGCTCTAAAGGTCTATAATGTTTTCCATTGTCCTAATATGCCTTCAAGATTTCCCATTCCAAGTTTCATGCCTTTCACTACAAGTTTGCTCAGTCAATGACTCAAATGTTTGAAAATCAACTGTACTAGGTCAAAAGTCATTGTGGCCCAAATACAGTCAAACTTCATGATTTTTGGTCAACATCAACATTTTTAAGTGATATCCATCATTTGATCACGGGTTGATCATGATTCCTCAAGAAATGCTCATAATCTATCAAAAGTCAAGAATTGCTAAATTAGGGTTTCTATTGGAAAACCCAACTGAACTTTGACCAGGCATAACTTTCACATACTTCATCCATTTTTCCCCAACCAAAGCTCACTTTGAAGATAATCTAATTCCCTACAACTTCTTTTTTGTCCTCAAGTTCAAGAGACGCGCCATTTCAAATATACAAGCTCATACATTACATGTCATTCTCAGAAAGTCAACATAAGACACTTTTTGTCAAGGCAACTTACATCAAGATAATGTCTCCAAATGCAAAAATGATTAAAAGAGGACGTGTTGAGGCGACAAGGTACAAAGATCATAAGCTGGATGTTTATCCTAGATAGAACTTCTGATCCAGAATTAAGCAATGATGCAAAATCTCAAATTACAGGATTTCTGATGTTGACAAATCTCATCATCATTTAATGCTCATTAATGCTCACAACCACTTTTGAGTCTTTATCCAAAGGATCTCCCCACGTGTGGCATAGAAATACCCTTGTTATCCTTAAAAGCAACTTTTATACGGAAGTATGGGAGGGTCCATGCGTTACTTTTCGCTTGTGGATTTACTTTTCCTTAATCCCTGCTTGCTAATCCAGTCTAGGCTAAAAAACTGTCAACTATCACACCCTTTTTTGAACTTGCTTCAAGAACAAGTCAGCATCTAGCGTATGATGTTGGCACTACTTGACCTCTCCAAAACTACAAAATCTTTGCCTATAAATTGAGCACATTTGGCCATTGAAAGGAGGTCGGAAAAATTGAGAAATAAAAACCTTGAACCCCTGCCCAAAATTCCAAGAGTTCCAAGAATTGTAAACACAACACATAAAACCTTGTTAACTTTTGATTCTTTGCATTCAAAACTCCACTTATTCTCAAATATTTCTTGACTAAAAAAAAACCATTCACACAGTTTCTGATCTACACGTTGGAAACTGCCTAAACTTCTATATTCATACTACCTCACATTCTCCATCCATCTACTCGAAGAAATCAAAACATCACCTCTTTTATGTTCCAGAAGTTGAGAACCTTCATCCTGCTGAGCACGTGAAGAAGTTGCTCAGAACCTCACCAGAATTCAGGATCAACCTCTGTCCCATAGAATCTTTTCAGCTGCAAGGTAAGCTTCTGCTGACTCTTATCACGTTACTTAGAACATTACCAGATTTACAGGCTCAAAAATACAATGTAGATATCATGTTTCTAATGTTGTACATATTCTGAGATTTCATGCACCTGCCTGTTTAAGTAAGGATAAATCAGTTCAGAACTTCTTGGAGATATTAGAACTCAGAGTTAGGATTAGCAAATACATGCTTGCCTCTGATTTATAGTTATGATATTTCCTATCTTCTGAAACGCTATGACACTTGCTATAACTGTTCTATGCATATCTTCTGTTTTGTGGAGAAATAACCAAATTACAGATGTTCTGAGAGAGAGACCAAGTTCTGCCAGTGGTCTCAGAACTTTTGAAGTCTTTTTTGTTACCAGTGGTATCAGAACTTCTAAAGCTTGTTTTTGCTTCCAGTGGTATCAGAACTTCTGAAAACTACTGTGTTCCCAGTGGGTTCAGAGCTTCTGACCTTATAAATTTTCACTAACAGGTTTCTGTTTTGCAGCGTGCCAGGGTCAGAACCTCTAACTTCATTTTATCAGAAACACGCTGATTCTTTTTCCTTTTTCATTATTTTTGTTATCACTCTTCATTCCATTAATCAGCAAACATCAAAAGTATCTTCTTCACACTTTATTTTATTTCTTAAAAGAAAAGACCAAAAATATTTTCTTAAAACAAAACAAGTTTGTTTCACATTTTCTTTCTTATATTATACATTTCAATATGGTTGTAATAGTAACTTAGGACTTATTTTTACTTGCAATCCCCATTCATAAATATTTACCCCCATCCCCTAAATATTGTAATAGCGTAGGACTTTACATTTATGCAATTTATCGCTTTCAAATATGAATGCTAGTAATTAGGGTGTGTATGGCAAGACATGAAAACAATAAAATAGATAACCCTAATCAAGATTAAATGCATGCAATCAAACACACTTTGTACACATGCACCCTTAGGGTAATCCCACTTTGTTGCCTATTGGAAAAATAGTCATGTCCCTCGAACATAGGTGTTTTAGCAAAGACCCTCGATAAAAGATCGTAGTCCCTTGATGACCCTCGATGTTGCCTTCGGTAAACGATCTAGTCCCTAACGACATTGTTAAAACATCCCGTATGTTGCCTTCTATGACTATACAAACGTCCCATACCCGTCCCTTCACATCCAATGATGAGGCTTCTTACCAAATCAATGGTGAGATAGCAACACATAAAGGAAGAGGAAAAGCACACTTAAGACCTTTTGAGTAGGTAGATTACTTTTAGTTACTTACTCAATTTTAAAACAAACATCCTTGCTATTTTCAAAACAATCCCATACACTTTCCGAACATCTTTCTAAAACTTGAAATATTTTCAAAAGCTCAACACTTTGTATACATTCTTACGAACGAGAATCATTGCAAAGTTTTACTAAACGATGACACCTTTTCAAAATACTTTCAAAAACTACACTAAGCACATTTTCAAACAAAAACAAGTGATCTAGCAAGTAACTAAGAGCCCGTGGAAAACCATGGATGAATAGGGTGCTAATACCTTCCCTTTTCATAATCTATCCTCGAACTCAAGAAAACATCACTAAAGGTCTTTCCTGTGCTTTTTTTCACCTTTCCTTTTTAGATAAAAGAAAAAGTCGGTGGCGACTCTTGCTAAACCGCAACATTTGCAAACACAAACGCAAAACACCTCAAGTCAGTTCTCCCACTGTATCACAGTAGCTTTCAATAAAAAAATCATAATTGGAGCTTCGGAAATCGGATTGACATGTTCTAATATTCGTCAAAAAGCTAAGAGAAATATCTAAAACTTTCATGTTGGAGTCAAAAGTTGATTAGGCCTGCATAAGTTCCAGTAATTCGTTGAAGTTTCAGACGTTAGAAAATAATCTGTTTCGGGTCATTTTATGGGCATGGTTTATGTTTCTGACCCAATTTGACTTAGTAGTGAAAACCCTATTTTGTTTATAAGGTTTTCAGTCGTGCTACAGTAAAAAACCTCTTTATTTTTCACGATAGAACTTTTGCTTTGTACGAATCTTATGGAGAGCTAAATTTCCTCTGAGTTGATCTGCTACATTCATGTTCCGATACTTGAGGTTAATATAATTTTGCGATTTAATTCCTATTTCTTTCAACTCTATTATATGTTCATCGTTTGCTTAATCTGATTGTCATAAAATAGTTTTGTTTGGTTCGATTTATTTATGTTCCCTAATTTTCATTGTGTGTTATCATTTGCTTAATTCGTTAATTCGCTTATTTTTAACCGTTTGCTTAATTCGATAAACATGAAACATAATTCTTATAATATCATTCTCGCTTGTTGAATGTTATTGTGATCGAACAGGAATAATACCTGTTTACGGCAACAATGTTATAATAATCAATGATAGGTAGTGTGATACGGTGGGAGAACTGACTTGAGGTTTTGCGTTTGTATTCGCACTTGTTCGGTTTAGCAAGAGTCGCCACCGACTTTTTATTTTATCCTAAGGAAAGGTCAAAAAGCACAGGAAAGACCTTTGAGATGTTTTCGTGGGTTCGGGGGTAGATTATGAAAAGGGAAGGTGCTAGCACCCTTTTCATCCATGGTTATCCATGGGCTCTTAGTTACTTGTTTTAGATCACTTGCCTTTGCTTTTCAATTGTGTGAAATGGTGCTTTGTGTGTGTGGTTTTGAAAATGTTTTGAAAAAGATGCCTTGTCTAGGCAACCATTGTAACAATTCTTTACTCGAATGTTTTACAAAGGTGTTTGTCTTTTTGAAAAGATGTTTCAATGTTTTTTGAAAGTTTGTTTTGAAGTTGTGTTGTGATGTGTGTTTTGAAAAATGGCAAGGATGTTTTGCAAGTTTGATCAAGTAACTAAGAGTTGTCTACCCTATTTTACTCAAAGGTCTTTCTTATGTTTTTAACCATTTTAACAGTGTTGTTTCACCATTGTGTTTGGTGAACAACCTTGCGTTAGGATGTTAACGGGACGGGCGCGGGTCATCGTATAGACCATGAATGCAATAGTGTCAAATATTTTGGCAATTTTCTTGAGGGACTATGATCATTTTGTTTAGGCAACAAGATAGCATCATCGAGGGACTATGATCATTTCGTTTGTTTTTGTTTTGTTTTGTTTTGCCAAAGTACTTGACATGCAAACATGGCCCATTTTTGAAGGCAACAAGCGGGATTACCCTAGAGGTGCAAGTGTGAATGGTGTATTGATTTTCATGCATTTATCTTGTGTTAGGTTATCTAGCGGTTGATTTTGAATCTTCGCATACAAACCCTAATTACTATACAGTATATGGAAAGCGATAAATTGCGGGAATTTAAAGTCTAAGCTATTACAAATAAGTATCCGGGGATGGAGGTACAAATGTTTACAAATGGGGATGAGTCTCATCAGAATAGTAGTGTCCAGATATTATTTACAACCAAATCGAACCATCGCATTCTCAATGTAAAAATATAGCAAAGTATAAGGATAAAAGAGAATCAAAAGTATTTGTGAAATGTATATGATTATTTACACATGAGTAAAAATGTTAACCTAATGTATTTATTAAGTATTTTATTATTTTTGTGTTTTTGTTAATTATATATAAACAAAAGTTTTAAAGAAAAGAAAAAAAATGTTTAAGTTAAAGAAAACTATTATTCATGTATTTTAGTTAATGTTTAAAAAAGCTTATATAAAAAGTTTAACTAAACAAAAGTTTTAAAACCAAATGTATTATTTTATTTACCAAAAATAATTAGGACTTTAAGTTATTTAATAAAGAAAATAAGGTGGTGAAAATAAAATGGTATTAGTTTGTATATATAAAAAAGGGTTAAATGGGCTTAGGGGATTTGTACTTGGCCCAAATGACAACAAAAACAAATTAACACAGAAAAGGGGGTGTAGGAGCCAGAATTGTTGGGCCTAAGGGGTTTGTCCAAGGAGGCAGGCCCAAACGCGTTACAAAGTTTTTGTTTAGGGTTTCAAATGGTTTGGCTCAGAATAGGGTTACGCAGTTTTGGAACGGTGTCGCTCCCTTCTTCTTCGTCCTCTTCATCCTTCTTACGCAAAGCTTCTGAACGAACTCCCTCTCCACCTATGGCTACCAGAGTGATGCCTTCATTCTCCTCTCTTCACGGTTACACAGGGTGATAAGAAAAGGTATTGAGTTCTTTTCAAACGCGCTTTAGGGTTTCAAGTTCTTATCTTGTATGTTTTTATCTTTTTCATGTTTTAATCATGGATGTTCGTGTTTGTGTGAGATGTGAAGCAGAAAAAGGAAAGGGGGACAATACCTTTAGGGTTTTGGAGACGGAGGAGTGGACGGCGGCGCTTCTCAGGTGGCCGAGGCGGAGGGACGCGGTGATGTGCTTGCTGGCCTTCCTGGTAACCTCGTATCTTTTTGCTTGGTATGTTTTATGATGATACTGTAAATCTGAAAACTCCAAAGTACATGTTTCTGACTCTCTTCCTCCCTTTCTTGTCAATGATGCTTATTCTGAGATTGCTTGATTTTGATGAAGATATTAATTCTGAAAATGCTTGTGGTTCTTTTGGTTGTTGATGATGATTTAAACCTGAAACATTGCTTTTGTTTGTTGTCCTGATGTTGATGATTTTGATGTTGCTTTTTCCTCAGTGTTTTTGCTTCTGAGTTACTTTTCCTCTCTTGGACTTTGTTGGCTTTTTTTTTCAATGATGATTATTCTGAGATTGCTTGCTTCTAAGAGGCTTTTACAATCTTCCTCTCTTTGGACTTGATTTCTCAATGATGAACTTTTGTTCTGAGAGCTTTGTTATTGTTACTGATTTGGATGTTTGGACTTCTTGATTTAAAATGAAGGCAAGTTGAAGGCTATGCAGGCTTGGACACTGAGTTTGTTCAGGTTTATTGTTTGGTGATTTTAAGCAGGCTTATTGAAGGTTTGTTGGTACAGGCAAGCTTGGTTATGCTTGCTTGAAGTGTTTTAGGCAGGCTCAGGTTTGAAACTGAACAAGTTTTTTAGGCTTCTAGAGATTTGCTATGCTTGTGTTGTTTGATGTTGGAGTTTTTAGGAAGGCAGGCTGCAAGGCTTTTTTCTGGTATAGGCTTTTTGGCTTGTGTTTTATGCAGGCTTTTTGAACAGGCTTCAAGGTTTTGTTCTTTTGAAATTTTGAGGCAGGTTCTGTTTTATGCTTGGAGGTTCTGCAGGCTTTTTTTTGAACAGGCAGGCTTGCTTCTGTAACAGGTTTGAGGGCTTGTGCTATGTTTGCTTCTGGTAGTTTGAAGCAGGCTTGAGGCAAGCTTTGGCTTCAAGGTTATGTGTTTACAGCTTTGGTGTTATATTTTCTATGTGTTCTGGTTTGTTATATTTCTATCTCCTAAGCCTGCAAAACTGTAAGCCTCTACTTCTCTCTCCCTTTTCTCTCTCTATTAAAGCATATTTAATTGCTTAAAGTGCTTATTTTCTGAAAAGGTGTTGGCTGGAAAGTGATGAAGAGATTTTGACAAGTTGCTTGCAATTTGGTTTTCATTATGCATTTTGTACTTTCTTCTGCATTGACAGCTTGATGGCTTAGTGTTAGCTTTTCTGTTTTGATATCTTTCTTGACAGTTTTTCTGTTTTGATATCTTCCTTGACATCTTTGTTGACAGTTTTGTTGACAGCTTAGTTTGCCTTTCTTTGACAGTTTGGTTTGCCTAGTTTGGTTGACAGTTTTGTTTGCCTCTTTGATAATTTGAATTTATGCAGCTTTGTGCATTTTGTTTAAATGATTTGTATGTTTGCAAAACAATTTTTCTTTCCTCTTTGTGAACCAAGAAGAGAGTCTTCTTGTGATTTGCAAAGAGGATGAGAAAAATGTGATGAAAATCAAAACAATCTGATTCCGGCCAACCGCCTTTAATGATGAGTTTTTGATTAACTGTCTGAAAATGCTATTCCAATTAATTGTGTTTGTCTTCTCCTTTTCTGGCTTTGCAGGTAAACACCAATTGGGGCAAGGGAAGCAGCAGTAGAAGATGAAGACTTCAAGCAACTTAGGATATAGATTTAATTTATTTTTAATCATTGTAATAAATGTCATTGTAACACTGTAAATAAATTTACTGTATCAAATAAACATTTGTAACAACAATTGAAAATGAATAAAAAATCCTTTGTCAGTTAATTCTTTAATTCTTCTGCACTTATTTATTTAATCATTTAAATCTCTTGAGTTATAATAATTGGAAATTATCCCAATAATCTTAACTTAGAAATTATAAATAATCAACAAACGTCGCAGTCACATAGCTTTGCATTAACCAACAATACTTCCGGCATTCCAAATAACCAAAAGCATTGCACAAATAAACAAACAAACGTCCATACGCCTTTTTATTTACATATCAAACTAAAGCTTCAAACTTTCAATCAGAAACCTCAACTTCTATCCCAGAGGTTCAGATTTTGAGAAACAAACTGAAATCTTGAACAAGCGTCAAAGCAGTGTGACAGTCAATTTAGACATTGTGGATTCAAATTCTTCTGAGAATGTGCGTGCAAACCCTAATGTTGGATTTACTGTCAAAGAAACGTCCGCCTGATCAAACCCTGAGCCAAACCCAACCAAATCACTAAAAACCCTAATAATCTGCTTGGACTGATTCAAAAGTTAATGGAAACCCTAATTTTGTTTGATTGATAAGAAAAGTCTGTTTGACCGATTCTTGAGCCAATCTGAAAAATCAGGAAAAGCCCGAAGCTGTGATTTCTTGTGAAAAAGAGAGAGGGCAAATTTTGGGGTACAACAGTTGCCCCTGTTCAATCTTCTTGAACCTGAAGAGTTAGATTGGCAAGTTTGCCGTTCGCGACTCGAAGGTAAAAGGAGATTTGACACTAGAGTGGCCAAAAAATTTGCACGCATCAAAGCGTAGTTGAGGGAATGGGCTTAAAGATGCCATTTGGAGATGGGCTTAAAGATGCCATCTGGAGAAGGTTTGTTGAACTGTATGTCGTTGGTGAGTGGGTGAGTATCAGAAAGGTATCCATGTTTGGAACATCTCTGAACTGGGGATCTGAATAAGGAATGAATTGACATCCATGTTTGGAATCATTTGTAAACTGTTTTCAGAAGTTGAATCTGAACAAGTGATAGATTAACATCCGTATCTGGAGAATCCGTGAACTGTTTTCAGAAGTCTTGAAGTTGAATAAGCAATAGATTAGCATCCATGTTGGGAAGCGTCCGTAAACTGTTTTCAAAAGTTGAGTCTGAACAAGCGATAGATTAACATCCGTGTTTGGAGAATCCGTAAACTGTTTTCAGAAGTCTTGGAGTTGAATAAGCATGAGTTGGTCGAGTAGATATTTGTCCTGTTTGGTTTCAGGTATTAATCTCTGACCTGATAAAGAAAGATAGTTTTCCTGGCTTGTTACAGGTATTGATCTTCAATCTCTACAGGTATTGTGATGTCGGGAATGGGCTTACATATGCCATTTGGAGATATGATGGATAGTTGATAGAGATGGGCTTAAAGATGCCATCCAAGAATGATTGTTGAATTGTAATTTGGTAAGTTGAAAGAAGGAACCTGTGTAGGGTTTCCTGATGATGAGTCTGCGTAAAACTACATCTGGATTTGAGAAGAAACCGGTGTAGGGTTGCCTGATGATGAGTCCATGTGAAACTGCATTTGAGTTTGAGAAGGAACCGGTGTAGGGTTGCCTGATGATGAGTCCGTGTGAAACTGCATCTGAATTTGAGAAGGAACCGGTGTAGGGTTGCCTGATGATGAGTCCGTGTAAAACTACATCTGAATTTGAGAAGGAACCGGTGTAGGGTTGCTTCATGATAAGTCCGTGTAAAACTTCATCTGGAATTTGAGAAGGAACCGATGTAGGGTTGCTTCATGATGAGTCTGTGTAAAACTGCATCTTGGAAAGAGAAGGAACCGGTGTAGGGTTGCTTCATGATGAGTCCGTGTAAAACTGCATCTGAATTTGAGAAGGAACCGGTGTAGGGTTGCTTCATGATGAGTCCGTGTAAAACTGCATCTTGGAAAGAGAAGGAATTGGTGTAGGGTTGCTTCATGATGAGTCCGCGTAAAACTGCATCTGAATTTGAGAAGGAACCGGTGTAGGGTTACTTCATGATGAGTCTGTATAAAACTACATCTGAATTTGAGAAGGAACCGGTGTAGGGTTGCTTCATGATGAGTCCGTGTAAAACTGCATCTTGGAAAGAGAAGGAACCGGTGTAGGGTTGCTTCATGATGAGTCAGTGTAAAACTACATCTGAATTTGAGAAGGAACTGGTGTAGGGTTGCTTCATGATGAGTCCGTGTAAAACTGCATCTGAATTTGAGAAGGAACCGGTGTAGGGTTGCTTCATGATGAGTCCATGTAAAACTGCATCTTGGAAAGAGAAGGAACCGGTGTAGGGTTGCTTCATAATGAGTCTGTGTAAAACTACATCTGAATTTGAGAAGGAACCAGTGTAGGGTTGCTTCATGATGAGTCCGTGTAAAACTGCATCTGAATTTGAGAAGGAACCAGTGTAGGGTTGCTTCATGGTGAGTCTGTGTAAAACTGCATCTGGAATTTTAAAAAAAGATGTTGTCGACCTTTTGCTAAAAAAGGTAAATTGTTAATTGAAACACAAAGTTATGTTGCATGAAATGTATGATGCAATGAATTGCGTTTCGTCAATGTTTATGATATATGAATGTAATGAATGTGTATGTAAGTTAAGTAGCTGTCTTGTTGAGGAAGACGAATCCTGGATAATACAATCTTTGACTGCTGTCAGGGAAAGTAAATCCTTGACCGCTGCTGGGGATTGAAAATCCTTTGATCGTTGAAAATGAGAAGTCCTGGGACCGCTGTTGGGGAATCAGGAGCTTGGGTTGTATGCCAATCTACTAGGGATTCCTGTTTTGAGGAGATCTTCACTGGGGAATATCTGAATATCCTGTGATGGATTGAGAATGAGAGTCTTCATTCTGCTCGGGGAATATTGAAAACTCTGTGGGGAGAATGTTTATTCTGCTTGGGAAAAAAGTTTAGGGGTCTTAGTCATTCGTTGCTCTACTGGGGAGTCGAAGTTGAACTGATATCTGGTCGGGTTCAGGTTTCGCAGTAACTTGTTGGGGATTGTAGAGTAGTCTACTTGAGAAGAGGAGTTGTGGTCCTTTGATTTGTAGTAGTCGGAGAGGCAAACTCAAGCTGTGGAATCATCCTATGAGAAGGGTTTTGGGGAGATTTGTCACTTCCCCTAGTAGCAAGTGCTTGTGGCACTGCCTGGAAATGTTTGACTGTATGTAACCCTTTGTCGGGATTGACGTTCAATGCCCCAAGTGTCGGAGATGGAGACTTTCCCCTTGTTATCCTGCAATTGAGTGATTTCTTGACATTGTGACTGGGCTGCCCCAGTTTTTTTTGTTGAAAGATTTGTTGAAATCTTGACTGGACTGCCCCAGGTGTGCTGGATAGTGACATGTTAAGTCCCCTTGTTGATAGGAGATTTGTCAATGGAAGTGTCATCCTTTTTGAAGTGATTTTATTCACTGAGAGAGCTTTCGTTCATCGGATATTCGTTGTGTGAATTTCTCCGCTGTCAAACAAATAGCCAAATGCAAACAGTGATATTCAAGTAATGCAAAGTTTATGTTTGTCTCAAAGTTTTGAAAAAATGTGTTTTTTAGCAGAAAACTTTTTATAAGACATATTCAACACAAGATTTAGAGCAAAGCCTTACAGGAGTCAGGATACTTTTGTAACAGTATGCTTTCGAACTAACCCACGCTTCAATTAGGACTTTTGAAGGGTTGTAACGTGGCTTGGTTCACGGTTTAAGAAACAAAGGATAAAGGCTCAAAGTATATTTGTTCCCACCCGCTCTTCGTGATGTTCTTCAATCCTAAACTCAGTTAATTGTGCGTCGAACTCTATTCAAGTTTGGAACGACTTTTTGGTGATGGTTCACACCAGTTGAATTTGTTGGAAGACAGTCATCATCATTTTTGCAACATTTTTCATGTTGTTGAGGATTTGTAGTGACCTCTTTCTTTTAATTCGTTATCCCTAACTTTTGCCTGACTGTTCCTGTTTTCGGGATTACAGTCAGCGGGATGCCCCAGCTTTCTTAAGCCTCCTTTATAGGTTTTGGCTTAGTGGGCTTTTCTCTTTTGTGAGATTGACTGCCTATGAGATAAAGAACCATCACTGTCTTTTGGTTCCAAAGGAA
This sequence comes from Vicia faba, assembly GCA_948472305.1. NCBI lineage: Eukaryota > Viridiplantae > Streptophyta > Magnoliopsida > Fabales > Fabaceae > Vicia > Vicia faba. The sequence goes on from CATIWC010002422.1 coordinate 26,700, forward strand.
TGTTTTTGATGTCATTCGTTGTATTACGAACTGAGAGTTTGCGACTTCAAAGCGCATCTTTTCTTTGGATTAACTGAGAGACTACCCTGCCCCAGGTTTAAATCAAAGGTTTTAATTTGTTTAGAACAGAAAACTCCTACTTCTTTGGCTCGAATGGGTTAACTAGGGATTATCTTCCTTATAACTCCAGTGTTTAGGATTTGAAAGAAACGCTTGTACATCATCAACAAGGTCTGTTCAAAAGCATATTGTATGAGATTACGGTATTATTTTGTCATCCTCCCTCTAAAGGCTTGCAGCTTTTTATCAAGAGTTAAATATCATAAAGAAATCAGAAAGCATAGTTTAAGAATAGTGAAAACGAATGGATGAATTCAAGACAAACATATGCAATGCATTAATGAAACCAAGTTTGACATTAGTAGATAATTGTTTGAATAACAAAGAGATTACAACTTGAAAATTCAAATGAAACAAAGACATTCTCAATGATTTGGCAAAGGAGCATTGATTATGCCGGAGTCTCCGGAGGACCAAACTCAATCTCCTTGTCATCAATCAAATTCTGAATCTTGTACTTCAATGCCCAACAATCGTTAGTATCATGCCCGGGACTGTCAGAGTGATAAGCACATGTGGCCTTAGGATTGTAGTTAGGAGAAAAAGTCTTGGGGTTTGGATGAGACCCTATCAATGCAATCAGATTCATCTTCAACAAGTGTTGCAATGCTTGAGACAACGGCATGTTGATGTTGGTGAACTGTCTCTTAGGCTCGTCTGGCCTTTGTTGATTTCCCTTTTGTTGTTGTCGGTGTAACGTAGAACTAGAGACCAGGACTGCCCCTACGTGTCGGTGACTTTTTTGACTGTTCACAACATTGGACTCTTTCCTCCCATTGTGGGGGATTTTCTGAGCATCAGAGGGTGTAGCTCCTTGGACCTTTCCACTTTTGATGCCAGCTTCGACCCTTTCGCCAGTCAGTATTAGCTCGGTGAACCTGACTGAGGAGCTTCCAATTAAGTGATTAAAGAGAGGCCTTGTCAAGGTTCCCATGAAGATGTCAATCAGCTCTCTGTCAGTTAAAGGGGGTTGCACCCTACCAGCCAGATCTCTCCACTTTTGAGCATATCCTTTGAAGTTCTCGTCAGAACCCATGGTCATGTTCTGCAATTGCACACGAGTTGGTGCGAGATCAGCATTGTAATGATAATGTTTGTAAAAAGCAGCAGCTAAGTCCTCCCAGGTGTGGATGCGAGAACTCTCCAATTGATAAAACCACTCGAGTTGAGTCCCTACCAGGCTTTCTTGGAAGAAATGGATCCAAAGCTTTGGATCAGTTGTGTATGGTTGAATCTTGCGGGCATAAGATTTTAAGTGCATCTTAGGGCAAGAGACTCCATCGTACAGGGCAAAGGTAGGGACCTTGAACTTTGGCGGGATGACCAATCCATAAACTAAACCCATGTCTCCTAAATCCAAGCCAGGTATTTGTTGAATCTCCATAGCATTGAGGCGATCCTCCAACTGTTTGTACTTGTCATCAGCGGGAGGGTATTGTTCTTCAGAGTAGTCAGCTTCATCAATCTCCAAATTGTGGTCTTCTTCAAGACTGACCCCTATGCTTGGTGGAGTTGAAAGATCTAGGGTTTTAGGTCTACTTTTCAGGATGCTCATTGCCTTCTTGGACTTCTTCTTCTTGTCTTTGAGAAGGAGAGCTTTCAGATCCTCTTGCCCTTTGCCCATATCCAGAAGCATTTGTTGGAATTGAGCGTTTTGAGCTTGGAGATCTTTCACCATTTGTTCCATATCCATCTTACTTAAATAAATAGTAGGAAGATAAGGAGACCTGTACGGGAGAAACCTGTTATGCAATGATATGTATGATATATGTATGCAATGTTTTCAAGGATCTCTTGGGGTAAACACAAGAAAAATGTTAGAGGTTGAACTTTGATCAGCATCTTTGATTGGAGAACTTTGTATCAGTGAATGTCTTTCCACGAGAATCAAGCTCACCATGTCAAGTGGGTCATAGCCCCTGATTCAAGTTGTTGCACTTGATCTTTGATGGCATTTGTTTAGAGGAGAAAACCTCTTACCCTTGTGTAGACGTTTGGTTCAACGTGACCCTGCATCAAAAGACCCTCGAGATCCTTGAAATGGTTATTGAAAATGCTATGGTATGATGTTATGATGTTATGTACATGTATGCAAAAGTAAGCAAGTGTATATACAAGTAATCATATTCAAACAAAGCAAACAAGTCCTTAGGTTTAGGCTTGTGTGGGGTTTGTAGGTAAGTACCCTCTTGAAGTTAGTTGGCTCATCCTGTCCTAAAATAGAAACCGGGTTCTAAGGAGCTCAATATCACTGGATTATTTTCTGTGTTCATCGTTTTGGTTTAGCCACTTAACTGGCGACCAAAATATTCCAAGAAAACAACCCTCAATGAGTGTAGTATCGAGTATCTACCAACTTCGGACTGCACCAAAGTCGGTCATCTCACTACCCCTAAAAAGGCCAAGATGGTCAAGTAAGGTTCTAAGAGTTCGTTAGTGCTTCATGACATCACTCAGCGGCCCCGTATTCTCCTTGACTACTCAAGGGCTACCGGTACTCACAAATATGACACTAACATAGCTACTGCTTCAACCATGTCGGTATACCCCGCACAACTCCCTCACAGTTTATTGCTATTTACCTAAGAAGGTGCCTCAAATCCGGGTGTAGGATTAAACAAACCCAAACAAGGAACCCAAAAAGTAAAGCAATCAAAGCAAACAAAGTAAGCATGTAAAGTTGATCTAAAACCCTAAGGTAACCCCACTTTTAGAAATCTCCCCAGCAGAGTCACCAGTTCTGTGATACGGTGGGAGAACTGACTTGAGGTTTTGCGCTTGTATTCGCACTTGTTCGGTTTAGCAAGAGTCGCCACCGACTTTTTATTTTATCCTAAGGAAAGGTCAAAAAGCACAGGAAAGACCTTTGAGATGTTTTCGTGGGTTCGGGGGGTAGATTATGAAAAGGGAAGGTGCTAGCACCCTTTTCATCCATGGTTATCCATGGGCTCTTAGTTACTTGTTTTAGATCACTTGCCTTTGCTTTTCAATTGTGTGAAATGGTGCTTTGTGTGTGTGGTTTTGAAAATGTTTTGAAAAAGATGCCTTGTCTAGGCAACCATTGTAACAATTCTTTACTCGAATGTTTTACAAAGGTGTTTGTCTTTTTGAAAAGATGTTTCAATGTTTTTTGAAAGTTTGTTTTGAAGTTGTGTTGTGATGTGTGTTTTGAAAAATGGCAAGGATGTTTTGCAAGTTTGATCAAGTAACTAAGAGTTGTCTACCCTATTTTACTCAAAGGTCTTTCTTATGTTTTTAACCCTTTTAACAGTGTTGTTTCACCATTGTGTTTGGTGAACAACCTTGCGTTAGGATGTTAACGGGACGGGCGCGGGTCATCGTATAGACCATGAATGCAATAGTGTCAAATATTTTGGCAATTTTCTTGAGGGACTATGATCATTTTGTTTAGGCAACAAGATAGCATCATCGAGGGACTATGATCATTTCATTTGTTTTTGTTTTGTTTTGTTTTGCCAAAGTACTTGACATGCAAACATGGTCCATTTTTGAAGGCAACAAGCGGGATTACCCTAGAGGTGCAAGTGTGAACGGTGTATTGATCTTCATGCATTTATCTTGTGTTAGGTTATCTAGCGGTTGATTTTGAATCTTCGCATACAAACCCTAATTACTATACAGTATATGGAAAGCGATAAATTGCGGGAATTTAAAGTCTAAGTTATTACAAATAAGTATCCGAGGATGGGGGTACAAATGTTTACAAATGGGGATGAGTCTCATCAGAATAGTAGTGTCCAAATATTATTTACAACCAAATCGAACCATCGCATTCTCAATGTAAAAATATAGCAAAGTATAAGGATAAAAGAGAATCAAAAGTATTTGTGAAATGTATATGATTATTTACACACGAGTAAAAATGTTAACCTAATGTATTTATTAAGTATTTTATTATTTTTGTGTTTTTGTTAATTATATATAAACAAAAGTTTTAAAGAAAAGAAAAAAAATGTTTAAGTTAAAGAAAACTATTATTCATGTATTTTAGTTAATGTTTAAAAAAGCTTATATAAAAAGTTTAACTAAACAAAAGTTTTAAAACCAAATGTATTATTTTATTTACCAAAGAGAATTAGGAATTTAAGTTATTTAATAAAGAAAATAAGGTGGTGATAATAAAATGGTATTAGTTTGTATATATAAAAAAGGGTTAAATGGGCTTAGGGGGTTTGTACTTTGCCCAAATGACAACAAAAACAAATTAACACAGAAAAGGGGGTGTAGGAGCCAGAATTGTTGGGCCTAAGGGGTTTGTCCAAGGAGGCAGGCCCAAACGCGTTACAAAGTTTTTGTTTAGGGTTTCAAATGGTTTGGCTCAGAATAGGGTTACACAGTTTTGGAACGGTGCCGCTCCCTTCTTCTTTGTCCTCTTCATCCTTCTTACGCAAAGCTTCTGAACGAACTCTCTCTCCACCTATAGCTACCAGAGTGATGCCTCCATTTTCCTCTCTTCACGGTTACACAGGGTGATAAGAAAAGGTATTGAGTTCTTTTCAAACGCGCTTTAGGATTTCAAGTTCTTATCTTGCATGTTTTATCTTTTTCATGTTTTAATCATGGATGTTCGTGTTTGTGTGAGATATGAAGCAGAAAAAGGAAAGGGGGACAATACCTTTAGGGTTTTGGAGACGGAGGAGTGGACGGTGGCGCTTCTCAGGTGGCCGAGGCGGAGGGACGTGGTGATGTGCTTGCTGGCCTTCCTGGTAACCTCGTATCTTTTTGCTTGGTATGTTTTATGATGATACTGTAAATCTGAAAACTCCAAAGTACACGTTTCTGACTCTCTTCCTCCCTTTCTTGTCAATGATGCTTATTCTGAGATTGCTTGCTTTTGACGAAGATGTTAATTTTGAAAATGCTTGTGGTTCTTTTGGTTGTTGATGATGATTTAAACCTGAAACATTGCTTTTGTTTGTTGTCCTGATGTTGATGATTTTGATGTTGCTTTTGCCTCAGTGTTTTTACTTCTGAGTTACTTTTCCTCTCTTGGAGTTTGTTGGCTTTTTTTTCCAATGATGATTATTCTGAGATTGCTTGCTTCTGAGAGGCTTTTACAGTCTTCCTCTCTTTGGACTTGATTTCTCAATGATGAACTTTTGTTCTGAGAGCTTTGTTATTGTTACTGATTTGGATGTTTGGACTTCTGGATTTAAAATGAAGGCAAGTTGAAGGCTATGCAGGCTTGGACACTGAGTTTGTTCAGGTTTATTGTTTGGTGATTTTAAGCAGGCTTATTGAAGGTTTGTTGGTACAGGCAAGCTTGGTTAATATTGCTTGAAGTGTTTTAGGCAGGCTCAGGTTTGAAACTGAACAAGTTTTTTAGGCTTCTAGAGATTTGCTATGCTTGTGTTGTTTGATGTTGGAGTTTTTAGGAAGGCAGGCTGCAAGGCTTTTTTCTGGTATAGGCTTTTTGGCTTGTGTTTTATGCAGGCTTTTTGAACAGGCTTCAAGGTTTTGTTCTTTTGAAATTTTGAGGCAGGTTCTGTTTTATGCTTGGAGGTTCTGCAGGCTTTTTTTTGAACAGGCAGGCTTGCTTCTGTAACAGGTTTGAGGGCTTGTGCTATGTTTGCTTCTGGTAGTTTGAAGCAGGCTTGAGGCAAGCTTTGGCTTCAAGGCTATGTGTTTACAGCTTTGGTGTTATATTTTCTATGTGTTCTGGTTTGTTATATTTCTATCTCCTAAGCCTGCAAAACTGTAAGCCTCTACTTCTCTCTCCCTTTTCTCTCTCTATTAAAGCATATTTAATTGCTTAAAGTGCTTATTTTCTGAAAAGGTGTTGGCTGGAAAGTGATGAAGAGATTTTGACAAGTTGCTTGCAATTTGGTTTTCATTCTGCATTTTGTACTTTCTTCTGCATTGACAGCTTGATGGCTTAGTGTTAGCTTTTCTGTTTTGATATCTTTCTTGACAGTTTTTCTGTTTTGATATCTTCCTTGACAACTTTGTTGACAGTTTTGTTGACAACTTAGTTTGCCTTTCTTTGACAGTTTGGTTTGCCTAGTTTGGTTGACAGTTTTGTTTGCCTCTTTGACAGTTTGAATTTATGCAGCTTTGTGCATTTTGTTTAAATGATTTGTATGTTTGCAAAACAATTTTTCTTTCCTCTTTGTGAACCAAGAAGAGAGTCTTCTTGTGATTTGCAAAGAGGATGAGAAAAATGTGATGAAAATCAAAACAATCTGATTCCGGCCAACCACCTTTAATGATGAGTTTTTGATTAACTGTCTGAAAATGCTATTCCAATTAATTGTGTTTGACTTCTCCTTTCTGGCTTTGCAGGTAAACACCAATTGGGGCAAGGGAAGCAGCAGTAGAAGATGAAGACTTCAAGCAACTTAGGATATATATTTAATTTATTTTTAATCATTGTAATAAATGTCATTGTAACATTGTAAATAAATTTACTGTATCAAATAAACATTTGTAACAACAATTGAAAATGAATAAAAAATCCTTTGTCAGTTAATTCTTTAATTCTTCTGCACTTGTTTATTTAATCATTTAAATCTCTTGAGTTATATTAATAATCTTAACTTAGAAATTATAAATAATCAACAAACGTCGCAGTCACACAACTTTGCATTAACCAACAATACTTCCGGCATTCCAAATAACCAAAAGCATTGCACAAATAAACAAACAAACGTCCATACGCCTTTTTCTTTGCTGATCAAACTAAAGCTTCAAACTTTCAAATCAGAAACCTCAACTTCTATCCCAGAGGTTCAGATTTTGAGAAAAAAACTGAAATCTTGAACAAGCGTCAAAGCAGTGTGACGGTCAATTTAGACACCGTGGATTCAAATTCTTCTGAGAATGTGCGTGCAAACCCTAATGTTGGATTTACTGTCAAAGAAACGTCCGCCTGATCAAACCCTGAGCCAAACCCAACCAAATCACTAAAAACCCTAATAATCTGCTTGGACTGATTCAAAAGTTAATGGAAACCCTAATTTTGTTTGACTGATAAAAAAAGTCTGTTTGACCGATTCTTGAGCCAATCTGAAAATCAGGAAAAGCCCGAAGCTGTGATTTCTTGTGAAAAAGAGAGAGGGCAAATTTTGGGGTACAACAGGTAGGAACTGAATTAGCAGATTAACTTATTTTGATAATCACTTATTTCGTGTTATAAATCGATCCTAAAACTAACCCCCATTCGATTTCTATTAGTTAATAATAAAATCAAGAATCCTTGCGATACGACTCGAGCCATTGTCGTTATACTACATATTTAAAATAACTCGTTTTTGATCCGCCTGCGACAACAGATCATTGAGCCAACTAAATTTCAAGAGGGACTTACCTACAAACCCCATGCAAGCCTAAACCTAAGGCTGCTTGTGTGATTTGTTTGCTTTCAACTTGAGCTACTTGCAGGGTTTTTATCTAACAACATGATCTCTTTACATGATTTGTTTACAATCATTATCCAGTAACCTGGACTTCTTAGACTCACTTGTCTTCATCACCTTACACTTTTTCTAAACGCATAACATACACATCATAACATCATGCCACAACATTTCCTTAACCATTTCAAGGATCTCAAGGGTTTGTGATGCAGGTTATGATGAATCAAACGTCTAGCAAGGGGCAAGGGGATTTATTTTCCTCTAGCCAATGTCGTCAAAAGACCAAAACGTGACAACTTGAGTCAGGGGCTATGACCCACTTGATATGGTGAGCTTGACTCTTATGGAAGGACACTCAACAATACGAAGTTCTTCCATCAAAGCTGCAAATTTTAATTTCTGACATTTTCTTGTTTACCCCGCGAGATCCTTAAAAATATTGCATGCATGCCATTTCATAACAGGTCTTCCAGTACAGGTTTCTCATCTTTTCACTATTTATTTCAGCAAAAGAAATGTCCCTTGAACAAACAGTAAAAGACCTTTAAGCTAAAAACGCTCAGTTCCAACAAATGTTCATGGCTTTGGCCCAGGGGCAAGAAGAACTAAAAGCTCTCATCATCAAAGAGAAGAAGAAGAAGGCAAAGAAACCGACTGGCATCTTGAATATGGGAGGAAGACTCAGAGGACCGGTTAAACGAGCTCTAGATCTCACAACTCCATCAAACGAAGGGGATAATCATGAAGAAGTCAACAACCCCGAGGCTGATGAAGAAGAAGCTAATTACTCTGAGGAACAATGTCCTCCTACTGATGATAAATACAAACAGTTAGAGGATCATCTCAATGCTATGGAGATTCAGCTGGTACCTGGCTTGGACTTTGAAGAATTAGGGCTGGTCCCTGGAGTGGTCATCCCACCAAAGTTAAAGGTTCCCACATTTGATAAGTATGACAGTGTCTCTTGCCCTAAGTTGCACTTAAGGTCCTATGTCAGGAAGATCCAGCCTCACACTGCTGACCAGAAGTTATGGGTCCATTTCTTCTAAGAAAGTTTAGCTAGCACGCAACTGGAGTGGTTATATCAGCTAGAAAGAACATAATTTATACCAGGGAAGACTTGGCTGCTGCTTTCTACAAGCAGTACCAATACAATGCTGACCTCGCTCCAACTCGTACACAACTTCAAAGCATGTCTATGGGTTCTAGCGAAGGCTTCAAGGAATATGCCCAAAAATGGAGGGATCTAGCTGGCAGGGTACAACCTCCTCTTAATAATCGGGAAATGGTAGACATGTTCATGGGCACTCTGACAGGCATGTTCTTTAATTTGCTGATTGGGAGTTCCTCATCCGGGTTCACATAAATGGTTCTGACTGGAGAAAGGATCAAAAGTGGTATCAAGAGTGGGAAGATCCCGATGGATGCATCTTCTAATGCTGAGAAGAAGCCATTTGCTGGTAAGAGGGAAGCCAATGTTGTGTATGGCCCAAAGGGTCATAATAAGGCAGACTACCACCAATTTGTAGGGGCAGTGCTGGTCTCTAACTTGGCATGCGTGCAATGACCATAATAACGGGGTAATCAACGAAGGCAAGACGAGCCTAAGAGACAGTTTACCAAGATCAACATGCCGCTGTCTCAAGCATTACAACATATGTTGAGGATGAATTTGATTACATTGATAGGACCTCATACAAACCCTAAGACTTCTTCTCCTAACTACAATCATGATGTAAGGTGTGGCTATCATTCTGGAAGTCCTGGGCACGATACTAACGATTGTTGGGCACTAAAATACAAGTTTCAAAATATGATTGACGCCAAGGAGATTGAGTTCGACCCTTCTGAGACTCCCACTGTGATCACTGCTCCCATGCCAAATCATGGCCAGGATTAAGAGCATTTTTGTTCATTTGAATTTTCAATTTGTATTTTCTTTGTTTGTTCAAACAATTATTGTCATGTCAAACTTTGTTATTTAATTAATGCATTGCACATGTTTGTCTTGAATTAATTTGTTTTCATTATGCTTAAACTGCTTTCTTACTTCCTTTTTGTGATATTCAACTCTTGATTAAAAGCTCTAAGCCTTTAGAGGGAGGACGACAGGAACGATACCACAATCTCTACAGTATGCTTTTGAACAGACCCCGCTGACAATGTACAAGCGTTGTTTCAAATCCTAAATAGTGGAGTTATAAGGAAGATAATCCCTAGTCAACCCCTTTGAGCCTAAGAAGTAGGAGTTTTATTTTCACACAAATTAAAACCCTTAATCGTAATCTGGGGCAGGGTAGTTTCCTCAGTTAATTCATATGTGCATTCAGCCGCAAGCTTTCCCTTCATACACGAAAAATAGTGTAGAAGATGCTCTCCAAAAGATAGTGATGGTTCCACATAATCATTAAGAACATGCAGTCATTATCTCTCAAAATAAAAGCCCATTAAGTTAAAACCTATGAAGGAGACTTAAGGAGAAAAAAAACAGGGGCATCTCGCTGGCCGTAATCACAAAAGAAACAGTTCAGGCAAAAGACAGGGATAACAAAATAAAAAAAAAGAAGAGAAAGAGGTCCTACAAACCCTCAACAAAAAGAAAAGGTCACAAAAATGATTGCCTTCTCAAACGAACATTCAATTCCTGAACCATCACCGGAATATCTAGGCCAACATTCCAAAACTCAACTGGGATTCGAAATGCACAATTAACTGAGCATAGGACTGAAGAACATCACGAAGAAAGGGTGGGTACAAATAGATTTTGAGCCTTTATCCTTTGTTTCTTAAACCGTGAACCGGGCCACGTTACAACCCTTAAAAGTCCTAACTGAAGCATAGGTTAGTTCAGAAGCATACTGTTACAAAAGGTATCCTGACTCATGTAGGACTTGCTATTAAATCCTGAGTTGATATCACACTTTTACAAAATTTATTTGTTTTAATAAAAAATGAATTTTCAAACTTCAAGAAAGACATAAGCTTTGCATTCTTAAAATACCATTGTTTGCATATGACTATTTGTTCAACAGTAGAGAAATTTGCACGACGAATATTCAATGAACGAAAATCCTCTCAATAGACAAAATCACCTCAGATGGAAAGGCATTCCAGTGATAGACCTTTCATAATCAAGGGGCATGACATGGTGTCCAGCTAATTTGGGGCAGTCAAGTCAAGGTTCAAGGAATCTCTCCAAAATACCAAATAGCCAGAAGAAGATCTCCATCTGAATCACTTGGGGAATTAGACATAAATTCCAGCAACAAATCACGTGAGATCAAGCAAACACCTCCTTACAGTGTGACAACACTTACTACTAAAGACAGTGATGTAGGATCAAGCGCTTACCACTGAACTAAAAGCAATTGCTTGTAGCCAAGATGCTACTCTATTTCCTTATAGAGAATCTAACAAGGGGCCTACCTGGCCCACCTAACACACCTGTGTAGGCGCCCATGGGGGGATGTTAAGACCTTCGAATCCCTAAGGTTGACGCTGGATATTTTAATCCAACAATCTCCCCCCCAGTGTTAGCCGGGGGGATTCGAACCCATGACCTTGCTCTGATACCACTTGTAGGATCAAGCGCTTACCACTGAACTAAAAACAATTACTTGTAGCCAAGGTGCTAATCTATTTCCTTATAGAGAATCTAACAAGGGGCCTACCTGGCCCACCTAACATACATGTGTAGGCGCCCATGGGGGGATGTTAAGCCCTTCGAATCCCTAAGGTTGACGCTGGATATTTTAATCCAACAGAAGCATCCTTTTGAATCTTTCCATTCTTTATCCTAGCTTCTACCCTTTATCCGGTCAATATCAATTCAGTAAAACCTGCCGATGAACTCCCAATTAAGTGATTGAAAAAGGGACCGGACAAGGTGCCCAAAAACATGTCTACCAACTCTCTTTCAGATAGAGGAGGTTGAACTCTTTCGGCCAAATCTCTCCACTTTTGCGTATAGTCCTTGAAGCCTTCACTTGAAACCATGGCCATACTCTGGATTTGAGTATAGGTAGGCGCGGGATCAACATTGTATTGGTATTGTTTGTAAAAGGCATCAGCAAGATCTTCCCAGTTATAAATATTAGCTCTTTCTAACTGATAAAACTAATCAAGTTGAGTTCCAGACAGACTGTCTTGGAAGAAGTGTACCCATAAATCCTTGTCAGCGGTATGGGGCTGGATTTTCCTTACATAGGACCGGAGATGCATTTTGGGGCTTGAGACTCCGTCATATTTGGCGAACACAGGTGCTTTGAATTTTGGACGAATGACAATGCCCGATACTAGTCCCAACTCCTCAAAGTCCAATCTAGGAACTTTTTGGATTTCCATTGCACTCAATCGTTCTTCTAGATGCTTATACTTTTCGTCAGATAGAGGGTATTGTTATTTAGAATAGTCTTCTTCTTCCTCTTCTGAGTCAGACCGAACAACTGTTTCTTTGCCTTTTCCGTCGTGATTATCTTTCTAACCAGTTGTCGTTGCAAAGTCTAAGGCCCTTCTTGTCTGCCCTTGGAATCTTCTTCCCATGTTCAGAATTCCGGTTATTTTCTTCGTCTTCTTTTTCTTCTCCTCAACCAGCAAGGTATTCAACTCTTCTTGTCCTTTGGCCAGAGTTAAGAACAACTGTTGAAACTGTGCATTCTAAGCTTGGAGGTCCTTCACCGCTTGCTCGAGATCCATCTTACTGAAATAAACAGTAGAGAGATGAGGAGACTTGTTGCAAGAAACCTGCTTATGTTATGATGAATGATAAATGCGTATGCAATGATTTCAAGGATTTTAAGATTCAAATTCGTTTTAGACAAAAAGGAAACACACGTTATATTAATAAATTAAAGCTTTGAGTACATCAATGCCTTCTTGGGCAAAACAAATACAAGAAACTCTAAGATAGAAAGGTAGTACGCACCCTCTTTGGTGCAATGTAGGAATTCAGAGTCTGCTCCTCATGAAGTAGCCTAGTGAGTTCTAAAACCTTCTTCTCGCTTGCATAGAATTGGGCTTCGAAAGTATCTCGCCCCCCCTTGAGTTGTATCCAATCTCTTTGTAGGTCTTCAAGAGAGGTGGGCATGTCAGGATGTAGGATAGTGTATAGAATATCTCCTTCCATGACAGGCTCAATGATTACCGGGAGAATGGAGGAGTAAGGCATCATAAGACTCTGAGCACGAGTTCATACCCATTTGAGGTAAGGCTCAAGAGGGATGGGATTTTTATGCCCCAAAGTCTTTCTATCTACCTTGTTTAACATCCTCCAAGCTCGGCTAAATCTCTAGCGAAGACCTTGATCGTCGTTCTCGTAGTCAAATACCAAACCTTGAATCAGCATCTCGTGTGGGCCATCCCTTCGGGCGTAACCAAACTGTCTTAAGGCTAAGCAAGGGTTGTAGGTGATACCTCCCCTAATGCCAAGTAAAGGGACATTAGGGAATTCTCCACAACGGTCGATAATAGTAACATTCTTTATAGATCGGGAGCACCAATGAATGTCTGAATGTTTGAGCGTTATCAACCTTTGTAACCACCTTGAACCCTGCTCATTCTTTAATACAGATTGGGGAAGATGTGAAATAAACCATCTTGCCAAGAGAGGAGTGAAACACATAAGGACACCTCTTTTCCTCATTGTGCGAGTGTGAAAAGAGTGTAGGACATCCCCTAGCAATGTAGACACCGAGTTGCGGGATATGAAGATTTTGACGGTGTTCACATCTATGAGTTGATCAGGATTTGGAAACAAAACCATCCCATAGATGAGTAGAGCCACAATTTCCTCAAAGGCTTGCAGGTCCAAAGAATTCCAACAGTTTTAGGCTTTCTCAAACAAGAACTTAGCTAGGAAACCTTTGACACCACTCCTTGTTTCCCAATGAGTTGTGACATCAGATGAGTTCAAGTGTAGAGCTTAAGCAATCTCTTCTGGCTTTGGGTCTCTTTCCGTACCGTTGAAAGGTTGTTGGTTGAGAATGGGAATCCTCAAGAGTCAGGAGAATTCTTCCAAAGTAGGCACAAGTTGATAGTCGGGAAATATGAAGCAATGGTGTAAAGGATCAAAGAACTGAAAGAGCACTTTCATCATGTCCTCATCTCTGTTGGAGGTGACCAAGTTGAGTAGGCGACCATGTCTCTCGGTGAATGGAGAGTTTTCAGGAATCCTTGAGGCTAGCTCCTTAAGTTTTGGAGGGATCCTTACAAGGTTGACTTGAATAGTTTTCCTGCGAAGAGAATCCATATCCTACAAAACAAGAACAAAGATGAATCCCAAAATCCTTGAAATGGTTAGTGAATGTGTATGATGTTATGATGTTCATAATGTTATGTACAAGTATGTATATACAAACAAAGCAAACAAATCCTTAGGTTTAGGCTTGCATGGAGTTTTATAGGTAAGTACCCTCTTGAAGTTTAGTTGGCTTAACCTGTCATAGTAATAGTAATCGGGTTCTAAGGAGCTCAATATCACTGGTTTGTTTACTTGGTCATTGTTTCAGCACAAACCTCTTTAATGGCGACCGGAATATCCCAAAAAACCAAACCTCAATGAGTGTAGTATCGAGTATCTACCAACTTCGGACTGCACCAAAGTCGATCATCTCACTACATCCTAAAGGCCAAGTTGGTCAAGTAAAGGTTCTAGAAGTTCATTAGTGCTTTATGACATCACTCAGCGGCCCCGTATTCTCTTTGATTGACTCAAAGGCTACTGGTACCCACAAATATGTCGCACTAACATAGCTATTTCTTAGACCATGTCAGTATACCCCACACAGTTTCCACAACGTATTACTACTTACCTATAATGTATCCCAAATCCGAGTAGAGGATTCAAACCCAAACAAAGAACCATAATGTAAAACATGCAAGTCAAACAATGAAAGCAAATAAATGTGATCTAGCCCTAAGGTAACCCCACTTTTAGAATTTTCCCCAACAAAGTCGCCAATTCTGTGATACGATGGGAGAACTGACTTGAGGGTTTTGTGTTTTATCGCAAATGTTGCAGTTAGCAAGAGTCGCCACCAACTTTTTTTTATCCAAAAGGAAAGGTGAAAAAGCACAGGAAAGACCTTTGAGATTATTTCTTGAGTTCAGGGGGTAGATTATGAAAAGGGAAGGTATTAGCACCCTTTTCATCCATGGTTTTCCATGGGATCTTAGTTACTTGCTAGATCACTTGCTTTTGTTTGAAACTGTGCTTTGTGTGGTTTTTGAAAGTATTTTGTAAAGAGGCCATTGTTTAGGGAATCTTTGTAATAATTCTCGTTCGTAAGAATGTATACAAAGATGTTGATCTTTTGAAGATGTTTTTAAGTTTTGTAAGATGTTTTGAAAGTGTAGGTGTTTGTTTTTGAAAATAGCAAAGATGTTTATTTTGAAATGAAGCAAGTAATTAGGAGAAATCTACCTACTGAAATATCTTTATTGTTCATTTTCTTTTCCTTTGACATTGTTGTCTTACCATTGATTTGGTAAGCAACCCTATCTTTGGATGCAAACGGGACGGGTGTGGGTCATCGTATAAACATGATTAAAAATGTTGCAAGGTATCTTAGAATTCTTTTTGAGGGGCTAAGATCATTTGTAAGGCAACTTAGATAGCGTCATCGAGGGACGATGATCTCGTATTTGCTTGTTTTGGCTAAGATACCTTACATGCGTAATATGGCCATTTTGTATAAGGCAACCAAGTGGAATAACCCTAGGGGTGCTTGTGTGCAAACCCTAATTATTAGCATATTATATAAAAGTGATAAATTAGGGTTTTCATGCTTGTTTTTGTCTTGAATTAGGGTTTTTCTAAGTATTGGTTTTAGTCTTTCCATTCAAACCCTAATTACTAGCATGTTATATAAAAGCGATAAATTGCGAAATTTAAAGTTACTACGCTATTACAACATTTGTGGGGAAGGGAGTGTACAAATTCATGAATGGGGATTGCAAGAATTTAAACCTAATTAGTCTATTACAACCATATTGAATTGATATCAATGTACAAGGAAAAAAAATACAAAGTACAAAAAATGAATGAATGTAAAAAAATGCAAAATGTAAAGAAAATGTATCTTTGTTTGATTTTCATAAAAAAAAGGATTTTGTCTTAACATAATTAAATAAAGAAAATAATTAATTAAATTTGAATTTTATTAAGCAAATATTTTTGAATAAAACCCTAATTCTATTTAGTTGATTAAAAGAAAATAAGTTTAAGAAAAATGTATTTTTTTGGTATTTTGATCTTGAAAATATTTATAACATTATAAAATATTTTTGGTCTTTTTTATATTAAAAATAATGTATTTAAATTAGTATGAAAGAAAATAACTAATAACCTAATTTTATTTATATTTACAAGATAATAAGTTTAAAAAAAAAGTATAATTAATAAAAATATTTTTTATGAGAAAAATAAAATAAACTAAGTCAAAATATAAATATATCATTTTTTGTATTTTATGATTTTTTTTAGTATTTAGAAAATATATTTAAGAAAAATAAAAATGAAAATAAGAAAGAAAATAAATAAATTTGGGCCAGGGGTGTCAATGGGAAACAAGGAGGTCAACTAGAAAAATAAAAAAAATAAGTCAGGCCCAAAGAGGCCTAGCGCCCTGCAAACAAAAAAAGTCAGAATTTGTAAAACATGTAAAAATGCAAAAGGGTACCACTGAGGCTCGAACCCAGGTCCCATAGGTTACAAATGTGCGCTTCTACCACTGGGTGGCTATACATCCGTTAATACAAGTAATATAATAAATATGTAAGGCAAAACGCGCCCTGAAGACTTCATCTTCAACCTTCAACTAGACCATCTGTAACTTGCTCATTTCTCATCAAAAATAAAAACTGTAAACATGAAACTTGTAGCAAATTTTCTCACGATTCCAGAAATGTAAAGTATTAAAACTATAGATCAAAGATAAGCATAAATTTTAATGGTCCTAATCTGAACCCTAAAAATTTCAGAAGTTTCAGTTTCAAAATTCTCTAAGCTCAAGCGAAATTAATGGAAACTATGGACATGGTTAGCTTCGGGGCAATGATATCTACATGTTTTGTTCACAAATAAAATATTGAGGTTGCCTGTATGAAGAGTTCCAAGTTGAGAAAACATACCTCAAAACTGGAAATTGTGTTTTGAGTTTGAGTTTATTTCAAGTGACGGTGATGATCAAGTTAGCTTCCTTGAGGTCCTAGGAAGCTAATGCAATGGTTTGCTTGATTTAGAGTACCTGAAATGGCCTAGAGAAGTCAAGTTACAGACTCTATTTTTTGGTTATGGAGGTTATGGTAAATGGTGTTACAGTTCTGGAATAAGGATGGAGATGAGTTGTATTTGATGTAAGGAAGCTTTAGGAATGAATTTGAGGGAAAACGCACAAGGGAAATGAGAGATACAAGTTTAAGGTCAGAATTGTGTATCAATGGAGTTTTTTGTGCAATTTATGGCTAGAGGGAATTTGGGAGTGCTTCAGGGTGTTCAAGCTCATCCTCTAGCTCACAAATAGTGACTCTATTTATAAGCAACAAGTTTGGAGACCTCTTGTTGATCAGAATTCAAAATCACAAGTTTATGCATAACATGTGATTTTTTGAGAAATTCAAGTTTCCATGCCTTATACTTGGTTTATAGAGTTTTTAACCATTTTAAACACAATACTTCTGAATTTGCGGTTGGAGTGTAATCAAGGAAAACGAGTTGGGAGCTCAAGAAGCTGACTTTGTGCATAAAACTTGCTTTACAAGAATGGATATGTTACTTTCTCCCTAAAATGGCAAATTGATTTGGACAAAGCTTGAAACACTTGGATAAGGGAATAATCAGTTGTGTAAGCCATTAATTATGGAGTGACAAATGATTTTGAGGCCTTCAAAGCAAGGATTATGCAGCCTAGCATGGATTTTGTTCATGTGTTCATCAAAAATGACTTGTAATTCAAGTGACAAAATCCTAATTTCATCTCTTCGATTCTCCCTACTCAAGAATGATCTCAAGGAGTTCTTGGACATTTTGGAAATCTTGAAATGTGCTCTACAACCCATATTTGAATTTCTTTTGAAGATTTCCCTTGGAACTATATTAAAAAGTGCCATGAAGTTAGGTCAAAATCCTGACTAAATTAGGGCAAAATTTCACTAAGTGTTTAGTTTCATGACCACATGTTCATAAAATTAAAAATTGAGATCCAAGCATTTTTGGAAGTAGTTGTGTAAAGAAAATTTGTAGATTTCATGGAGATATACAACTTTCATGTTGGAAGTTTCTCTTGAATCATCTTGCAGCATGGTGAAAATTTTATTCAAAGTTATAAAAAAACATGAAATTTCCAACACTTAGAAAAATTTCCAAGTTTAGAAATTTTGACTTTTCAAAATGAAATCTTGACTTTTTGATTTCTTGATGAATGAGTTTCATATTTTTACATGTTTTGATGAATTATGATCTTTGTCACTTAAATTTGACCAAAAAGTCAAAGTTTGACTTTTCAGTATACAATTGACTTTTGATCAGTTGATTGAAAAATTCATCTGTCAATCCAATGGACTTGTAATGTTTTGAACCATGTTGTTGTACCCCAAAATTTTCCCTCCCATATTTCTCAAAACATTTCAGGAAAGATCCTCAAGTTGCTCAAGGAAGTCCAAGGGTTGACCAGACAAGCCCTCTCCTAAGGCAGTCTACCTCAAATTAGGGTTTCATATTGCATCAAGATACTTGAGTCCAAGGGATCCCAAATTCTCACCTTTGTCCTAATATGTTCTCAAGATCATCCATGTCAATTTTCAAGCCTTTCAGAGAAAGTTTGCCCAGTCAATTGCTCAAAGGCCTAAAAATCGACTATGCTAGGGCAAAAGTCAACTGTGGCCTACATACAGTCAAACTTCAAGATTTTTGGTAAACATCATCATTTTGAAGTTAATTTCATCATTTGATCAATGGTTGATCATGATTCATCAAGGATTGCTCACAATTCATCAAGAACCAAAAGTTGCTAAATTAGGGTTTTGTAGGAAAAGTCAACTCAACTTTGACCAAGCATAACTTTCTCATGATTAATGAGAAATGACCCATCCAAATCTCATTTTGAAGAGGATGCAATTACCTACAATTCATCTCCAGCTCCAAAGTTCAAAATATGCACTCACAAGAAGTTATGAATTTGGACATTATAGGTCATTCTGAAAAGTCAACAAAAACACCTTTTTTGTCAAAGCTTCATACATGAACATGGAATACCAAATTGAGATGATATTAAAAGGGTTGCTTAGAGGACATCTCGAGATTTTTAAAAGTCCAAGAACACCTTCAAAGAGTCAAAATTGAGGAAGTTATGCATTGGTGAAGTTGACCTTTTTTGCAAAATTGTCAAAAGTCAACTATGCCTCAAATTGCAATTTTCGCTAAATGGGCCTAACTTTTTGCACTTGTTTTGAGTTGGTAGCATGGTCCACGAGCCCTAGCTCTTTCCACTTGTGTTTATCTTATTTTTATTATTTATTTTGATTTTTATTGCAATTAAATCAATTTAAATCAAAACAAATCATGAAAAATCCAAATCATTAAAACCTCAAGATCTTGTGCATGTTTCAGGTCCTATATCCAGCTATCAAAAGATTGAATTCGTGCAAGGCAAAAGTGGGCACAAAAAGATTGATTTTGGCCTATTTTGGAAAGAATTTCAAGTGAATCAAATCAAGATCAAAATCAATAATTGGCAAAGATTGAATGGACTTTTGTAAACCTAATTCATTCCTCAGTATATAGGGAACATTTGGAGACAAAAATCACAAGGTTTTGGAGGCGCAAAAGAGAGAACAAAACTTGGAAAAGACAAAGAAAAGTGGTAAACTGATTTTGCACTTCCAGGCGATTATAAGGCTCCCTAACCATCTCATTCGATTCCTGGGATTGCAAGGAGGCTGTACCAATCAAGAACAAGGAGTTTCCAACGCTAAAACCCATTGTAAGTCAGCCACGACAATGGTTTCTTCTTGAAATCGAATTGCATAATTTTGGCATCTATAGCATGAAATAATCATATATTCTTGCTCCTTGAAACATTTCCAAGCTATCTATAACATTTAATTTCGTTTTTGTGGACTGTATCAAGATTTGCCATTATTAAAGTTCTTGGTCTCGATTTGGGATCTTTTCACACATGTAAAATTAGCCCTCAAGAAGGGCACCATCGTGCTCAGCAGGCCAAGACGAGTTTATTCATGGCCTTAGATTTTATTCATCTAGCTTGTGTTTGATTTTGAGAATTACAGGGTTTATAGCGACGGATGTTGTCTGTAGGTAAAAGTCTTTGACTTTACCAACGGAGAGAGGACAAGGATGACTAGCGTGGCACCATGGGATTGGTACATTTGAATTCTAGCGCAATTTTTTTTATTTTTTCCCACTAACGCTCATTATTATATATTATCAATTGTTATCATTCTATACACAACAAGCGCGTGTAGCTCAGCTGGCATTGGTGCAGGTGGAGAAGGCTTCAGGACCTGGGTTCAAATCCCAGGTCCCCCCATGTATTTCACATTATTTTTCTGTAAATGTTCAGGCACACATACAAGACCAAATGACCACCATGTGCCCTCAGGATCCAGCCATTGGATCTCCAGATGGCCAGATCTAAAGGCCATCATTGAAGGACCTATCATGTGATCTAGTCAACGCATGGCAGGGGATCTAGCAAGTCAACGTGGATCATTTGGTTTTGGGCCAGAATTGCTAGCAACACCCCCCCCCCCCAAATTACTCACAACCAGGCCAAATTCTTCTTTCTTTCTCTTTATATTTTCTTTATATTTTCTTTATTTATTCATTTAAATTATTTTTATTAACACAAATTAATAATTATTTTTATAAAAAAAACATAAAAATAATATTTTTCACCCAATTAGATTTAGGATATTTATTTTTTATACAAAAATTAATTGAATTAGGTTATTTAATTTTAGGTAACTTAAATTATTTTGTAAAAAAATTAAAAACAATTAGAACAATTAGGGTTTTTTTCTAACTTAATTCTATTTTCTTTTTCTTAAAATAACCAAAAACACAAAAATAGGTTAAATTTAGTCAATTTTTTAAATTAATTTAATTACTAATCAGTTTTGTATTTAATTTAAAAAAACCTTATTCTTTTTCTTAAATAATTAAAAACAACAAAAATAATTGATTCTTCCGATTAGGTTAGACGGGGTCAAAACCCTATTTCTCTCTCGTTCTCGGTTCATCGCGCTTTATCATTTTTACCATATTAATGTAATTGCTCACAAGTTGTAATAGATTAATTAGGACTTTTACTTTCATTTATCGTTTTTTTTACGGGTTGTTTTTGGCTATGTAATTAATACCCGAAGCCTTGTAATAGCTTAGCTTTATTTTCCGCATTTTAACTTCCGCAAAATATTAACTGTTAGATGTATGAATATTAGGGTTGCATGACAAGAATGTATAATTAACTTTAAAACGGTTAGCAAACCCTAAACGTGCAAAGATAATAACTTGAAATTGAATCACTCGCACATGCACACTCCTAGGGTATACTCCCACTTCGGTTGCCTTCGGTAAACGATTATTGAGTATAGGATATTTTAGTGGTCGCTCTCTTGTCCAAAAGATCAAAGTTGCCTCAGAAAGGTTGCCTCGGAATTGTTGCCTCGAATATTAATCTTAAGACATTAAGGTTATTACTAAGACGTCCTAACATTGCTTTAGTGATCGTACGTCCCTTTTTGAATTGACCCTTAAAACTCCAACGACGGTGCTACCTACTCACTAATAGTAGGATAACATTGTCTAAAGGAAACAAACATAAAACAATTCTTTTTTCGAGTAGGTAGATTAGTTCTTAAGTACTTGCTCAATCCAAACAAACTTCTTCACACTTACACTCTCTTCAAACAAAGTTTTCAAAACAACTTCGTAACACTCTTGAAGACAGAAGCAAGGGTTAAATCGAAGTCAAACAAAAAACTTTTTTCAAATCACACAAACACAGAAGCAATTTTGAAAATGATCAGCAAGTACCTAAGAGCCCGTGGAAAACCACAGATAGAAAGGGTGCTAATACCTTCCCTTTCTATAATCTACCCCCCGTACTCAAAATCTCAAAAAAGGAATTTTTCTGTGCTTTTTTCCTTTCCTAGTTGGATAAAATAAAAGTCGGTGGCGACTCTTGCTTACCGCGACATTTTGCAAACACAAACGCAAAACACAAACCAGCATTTTCAAAACAGTCTGGTTCTGGCCATCGTATCACAAAACTGGCGACTCTGCTGGGGATATGAGTGGGGTATACCTTAGGATTAGTTCATCATATTTCTTCTATTGTTTGATTTGATTGCTTTATCTTTGTGGGCTTTGTATTGGAGTTACTATAGATCCTAACCCGGATCTGGGGAACACTTTTTAGGTAAGTAGCAATAAACTGTGAGGGAACTGTACGGTGTAGACCGATACGGTTGAAGCAGTAGCTACGTTGATGTGGCACATTAGTTGGTACCGGTATCCCTTGTGGAGAAACAAGGAGAATACGGGGCTGCTATATGGGTCGTTAAGCATCAATTGATCTTAGAACCTATAATTGACCAACTTGGACATAGGAAGTAGTGAGATATCCGGTCTCGGTGTAGAGCTGGGAACTGGTTAATACTCGATACTACACTCATTGAGACCATACTCTCGAGATAGTTCTGGCCGCAAGAAAAGATTGTGTGAGCTGAAACCATGACCGATGGAGGATGGTCAGTGATATTGAGAACCTTTAGAACCCGGTTACTATTATTAGGACAGGTTGAAACCAACTGAACTTCAAGAGGGTAGTACTTAGACCCCATGCAAGCCCGAGACTTAAGGGCTCTTGTGTGACTTGTTTGCCTTTACCATGTTTGTTACCTGCTATACCTATTGTGTGTTTTATCATGACATCATGCATCATGACATATCATGCATACTTCATTAGACTAACCATTTCAAGGACCGAGGGGATTTATCTTTGTTCTGTTTTGCAGATTATGGCTTCAGTACGAAGAAACACCATTCGAGTTAACTTCATGCAGATACCTGCTCAACTCAGAGAGTTAGTCTCAAAAGTTCATGATACTTCTTAATTCTTTAAAAGACATGGTCATCTCCTTAGCCTGGTCACTTCAAAGTTGGGTGAGCAGATGATGAGCGTGTTGTTCTAGTTCTTTGATTCGTTGCATCATTGTTTCACCTTCCTGGATTATCAGCTAGTTCCTACTTTGGAGGAGTTTTCTGACTTATTGGGTATATCCATTATCGAGCAGACACCCTTCACAGGTTTTGAAGAGACTCTTAGACCTGAGGACATTGCTTCAGCCTTACATCTAAAAAAGGCTGATTTAGTATCCAACTGGGAGACACAAAGCGGGGTTAAAGGTTTCTTGGATAAGTTTATGATGGATCAAGCTCAACAGTTCTGGGATAATTTGGACTTTCAAGCATTTTAAGACATCTTGGCTCTCCTCATCTACGACTTGGTTCTTTTCCCGAACCCAAATTCCTTCATAGATGTGAATGCGGTCAAGATCTTCTTGTCTCGTAATCCAGTGCCTACTCTCTTGGGTGATATTTTACATGCTCTCTATACTCGTACTGTGCGAAGAAGAGGGACCCTCATGTGTTGCACGCCATTATTGGCGAGGTGGTTTATTTTGCACCTCCCCAAGTCTGTATTGAAGAATGAGGAAGGTGTAGGTTGGGCTTACAGAATCATGTCCCTTGCTCATACGGACATTCTTTGGAGTTCTAAGGATATGGAAAGAGTAGCTGTCATTGATTGATGTGGGGAATACCCTAATGTCCCGTTGCTTGGAATTAGAGGGGGAATAACCTACAGTCCTTGTTTGGCTTTACGACAGTTTGGATGCTGTGATCGGTGGAAATAGAACTAACTGTTTTTTAAGCTGGTTCGCGAAATGTCGCGGTAAGCAAGAGTCGCCACCGTCTTTTATGTTCTCCAACATGGAAAGGACAAAAGCACAACAAAATTCCTTTTTCGAGATGTCTCTCGGTTCGGGAGGTAGATTTATAGAAAGGGAAGGTGTTAGCACCCTTTCTATCCGTGGTTATCCACGGGCTCTTAGGTACTTGCTCTATGTTTTCAAAATTTGTTTGCTTTTCAAGTGTATGTGGGTTTTGAAAAAAGTTTTGTTTGAAAAATTTCTAGGTAACTCTTGTATCTGTCCTCAAGAGTGTATGAAATATTTGTTTGAAAACTTTTTGAAAGTGTCAGTGCGAAAAGTTGTTTTGTTTGTTTGAGAGAGCAAGTACCCAGGAGAAATCTACCTACTCTAAGGAATTAGGCTGTGTAAAAGTCCTTTAGATAGTGCTATCCCACCATTGAGAAGTAGGTAGCACCGTCGTTGGAGTTATTCGGGTCAATTCGATTAAGGGACAATGTGGTCACCAAAGCAATAGTAGAACATCTTAGCGGTAACCCTAATGTCCTAGATCCTTTTTATCAGAGGCAACCGTTTCGAGGCAACTGGATCTTAGACAGGAGGGCGACCTCTAAGACACCCTATACTTGACGACCACGTCGAGGCAACCAGTGAGGCGTAACCTAGGAGTGGCATGTGCATGTGTGTTGTTTCAGTTTATGTTTATCTTTGAACATGCATTTGTGAGCTACGGATTGATTTTATTTGTCATACAAGTCTTTCATGCATATTAACAGTTAAGAGTGCGGAAAATAAATTGCGGAAATATGAATCTACGCTATTACAAGGCGCGGGTCTATACATCGCCAAAAACAAAAACCCGTTTGGAAAATAAATGCGAGAAAAGTAAATAAAGCGATAAAAGCCTAATTAACTATTACATTTCCGGAGCAGATACATAAATATAATGAATTAAGATAAACATGCGCGAAAGAAATTAAATCGGGAACGTCTTAGGGTTTTGACCCTTTTTTTTGAGAAAAGAATTGAATTTATCCCTTTTTGCAATTAAATTAAACATTAAACCTAATTTACTAAATAATTAATTATTTAAAGAAAAAATGTTTTTGGTGTTTTTTATGTTTTTTAGTGCAAATAAAAAGAAGAGGAAATTAAAAGTCAAAAGAAAAACCCTAATTCTAATCTTTTTATTTATTATGAAAAATAGTCAAATTTAATCTAATTAACTAAATCAATTTGGTTAGTATTTATTTACAAAAATAATTAATAGTGAGTTTAATAAATAATAAAAATATTTACAATTTTAATTATCTGAATTTATTATAAAAATTAATTTGTTAGTTAATAATAATTATTATTATAATTAAAAGAAAATAAAAAGAAAGAAAATAAAAGAGAAAATAGAAACCAGGGGGTGCCAGGCCTTGTTTGGAGGTTTGTTTGTAAATTCCAGGCCCATTAAGCTCAAGCCCTTCTGACTTTCTGGAATTGTCCACGATGGCTTTGACTAGGGAACATGGTAGTCATCCATCCCTGGCCTTTGGATCACTGCTTGAAGCCACATGGCAGGCTGGGACTTGAGGTACATGGTGGAATGTCTTTGATAGCCTGCACGTGAACACATTAAGCAAAATAACATGGAATGTTGGGTGGACCTGGGAATCGAACCCATGTCCCAATGGTTATTGGACAAATCATCTTCCACTAGGCCATTGCGTTGCATTTGTTAGTATAGTGGGCAACAAATATTATAATAAGACAATTAATATATAAGCTGAAAACACAAAAACGCGCGCTCGTGTTTGAATGAACCACTGGGGTATTGCCAGCTCACCGTCTTCTTCGTTTTCCTGCAAAAAGGACAAAGAGATAGCGTGGGTTTTTAACCCCCACAAACTGAAAAAGGAAAAATAGCGATTAGGTTTGTGCGCAATATAAATTCATCGTGAGGGTTGGGTTTGATTCGTCTAGCCTTGACGAATTCAACCATATGCGTCTCAAGGTCCAATTTTTCCTATAGAGCAAACCCCCAAATTCAGAGTTTGAAAACCCTAGAAAACGTCCATGGTGATTCCTGTTTCATGGCGCCATAATGCAATTCACCTATACCATTAGCTTCAGAGAGGTTCTAGTAATGCAATACACACAGAAAATCTCATTAATAATGCATGAATATTGAATTACGATTATGGAAAATATAACCAAACCGTGTGACTGTTTTTGATGATTCTTTGAGTGTTGGCCCTTGATTTGATTTGCAAAAGGTTTCTGGGAAGCCTAGCAATGTGTTTGAATCGCTCTAAGGCTTTGAATCGTGCTGGAATGTTGAGAACAGTTTTGATATTTTTTCAATATGCTTATGGCTCTTTGCAGCAGTTTTGCACGTGAATCACATTAGGGTTAGCTTGCTTGCATATATGGCAATAGAATTAGGTCAGCAGCTGGGCCTTAATCCATCTATAGGAGAGAATTAGGTTTACACTTTCCTCCATTGTCAACCTTTCCATATTTGAATCAAATCTTAATATTTTGTGTACACATAAGCCCTAGCATGAATTGTTTGGTCAGCACATGATATATGAAAGCTGTATAAATAAAAAAGATACTATTTCATTGATTTTTAGATTTTATTTGAATTATTAAAGATTTAAATTGAATTAAATCAATAAAAATTAAATAAAATAGAAAAATAAATGTTTGATCTTGAAATTAATCATGGGACACGTGTGTGGCATGACAAGGCTGAATCAAGTGGAAGAAAGTGGGCCCTTTTGTCAAAAATTGAAGTTTTAAGGATAGTTGACTTTTGCAAATTCATGAAAATTTCCCAACTTCTCCAATGCATATCTTGCTCAATTTTGATCATATGAACATGTTCTTGGACATTTTGGAAAGGTCTTGAAGTCCTATAACCAATGCCTTTGGTCCCATGTCATTTTGATTTACCAATCTCAAGTTATGGTCTTTGACTTAAAGTGCCTTTTTGTTGACTTTTGAAATTGACCTATAATGTAGAAATTGATAACTTTTTGTGAGAGCATTTCTTGGACTTGGAATGTGAAGATGAGTTGTAGGAAATGTCATCCCCTTCAAAATGAGCATTGGATGAGATTTATCTGATGAACCATGAAAAAGTTATGCCCTGGTCAAGTTACAGTTGACTTTTCAACTGTCCAAAAATAAAAACTTTTGCATCTTTGATGATTTTTGAGCCATACTTGTGGAATCATGATCAAGACTTGATCAAATGATGATTGTGGCTTCAAAATAAGATGTTGACCAAAAATCTTGACTTTTGACTGCAAAATGACCATTTTACCCCTGCAGTTGACTGTGAAGCAAACAGGACTTTTGACTGTGCAATTTGATGCTGTGAGTCTTGCAACTTGGCATGTAGATGCTTGACAATATATGTAGGCCTATGGGACTTGATTGGACCACTGAAAACCTCAAATTCATTGAAGGAACCAAAACCCTAATTTTGACTGGCTTAGGAGATGGTTTGACTGTGTAACCCTTGAGTAGTCTTGAACCATTTTAAAGATGATCCTTGACAAACTTGAAGAATATGGGAGGGCAAATTTTGGGGTACAACAGTTGCCCCTGTTCAATCTTCTTAGACCTGAGGATGTAGATTGGCTTGCGTGCCTTTCGTGATCCGAAGGTGGAAGATGATTGAACACTAGAGTGCCCAGAAATTTGCACTCGCATAGTAGAGTATCAGTAGTGTGATGTCGGGATGGGCTTATAGATGCCATTTGGAGAGACGGTGAATAGGAGGATGGGCTTATAGATGCCATCTGGAGATGTGACAGAACCTTGTCGGGAATGGGCTTATAGATGCCATTTGGAAGTGTAATGGATAGTTGAATCTGAATAAGAAAATAGAATAGCTTCCGTGTCTGGAGCATATCTAGTCTATATCTAATTGCTGACATCTGAATAAATAGTAGAATGACCGCCGCGTCTGGGGTATATCCATATTATATCTGAGTGAGTGACAGAGTGTCATCTGAATCTGGATCGTATCTGGAATGTCTTTTGAATGAATCTGGACTAAACAATAGAATAGCATCCGGGCCTGGAGCATCTCTAAGTTGTCTTTAGAAGTTTGAATATGAATAAGCAATAGAATAACATCCGAGTCTAGAGCATCTCTAAGCTATCTCTGAGAGGAAACCTGAATAAGCAATAGAATATCATCCGCGTCGGGAGCATCTCTAAGCTATCTCTGAAAGGGAATCTGAATAAGCAATAGAATATCATCCGCGTCGGGAGTATCTCTAAGCTATCTCTGAAAGGGAATCTGAATAAGCAATAGAATATCATCCGCGTTGGGAACATCTCCAAGCTATCTCTGGGAAGAAACTTTGAATAAGCAAAAGAATAGCGTCCGGGTCTGGAGCATCTCTAAGCTATCTGAAAGGGAATCTGAATAAGCAATAGAATAACATCCGCGTCGGGAGCATCTCTAAGCTATCTCTGAAAGGGAATCTGGAATAAGTATCAGAATGTAGCCATGTCTGGATCGCATCTGAACCATCTCTAGAAGGAACCTGGAATAAGTATCAGAATGTAGCCATATATGGGTCGCATCTGAACCATCTCTAGAAGGGAATCTGGAATAAGTATCAGAATGTAGCCATGTCTGGATCGCATCTGAACTATCTCTAGAAGGGAATCTGGAATAAGTATCAGAATGTAGCCATATCTGGGTCGCATCTGAACCATCTCTAGAAGGGAATCTGGAATAAGTATCAGAATGTAGCCATATCTGGGTCGCATCTGAACCATCTCTAGAAGGGAATCTAGAATAAGTATTAGAATGTAGCCATGCCTGGGTTGCATCTGAACTATCTCTAGAAGGAAATCTGAATAAGCAGTAGAATAGCATCCGGATCTGGAGCATCTCTAGGCCATCTCTGAAAGGAATCTCTGAATAAGCAATAGAATAACATCCGGGTCTGGAGCATCTCTAAGCTATTACTGGAGAGAAAATCTGAATAAGCGAAAGAACAGCATCCGGATCTGGAGCATCTCTATGCTATCTCTGAAAAGAAACTCTAAATAAGCAAAAGAACATCATCCATATATGGAGCATTTCCAAGCTATCTCTGAAATCTCTTTAATGTAGATATGCCCTGGCTAGATATAGGTATCGAATCCACAATCAATCGCTCACAGATATGCCCTGGCTAGATACAGGTATCGAATCTGGAACTAGGTCGTCTATAGATATGCCCTAGCTGGATACAGGAATCGAATATGGAATTGCGACAGTTGATAGTAATCATCTTTGGATTGACCTTTTTCCTGAAAAGGCAAAACATCAGTTGTATGCAATGTCATGATGCATGAACTGCATGATTTTAAGATGTTCTCAACAATAAATGAGATTTGTGTTGTATGATTCGTATGCATGCTATAATGTATGAAGATGTGATGTTTATGAATGTATTTTCGTCTAGGAAAATAAATCCTTGACGGATGCCGGGAAGTTTGTTGAATCCTGGGCTGATGTTTGAAGAGTAGAGTTCTTTGTTTCCGCGGGGATGACGATTGCAAGAATAAACCGGTAGGAGAAGATGACTCAGTTGGGGGATACACTTGTTGGAGAGATTATTCTGCGGGGAAATACTCTGTGGGGAAGCGATGCTTCGCTGAGGTTTTGATGATAACTCCGCTGGGGATTCCATTGATAAGTTATGTTGGGGAATTTTGAGGAACTCCGCTGGGGGATAGGAAGGACTTCATCGAGGACAATCTTTCCGTGGTAATTAGATGAGGATAACCCAGTTATAAGCTCTGGTAAGGAATAACCTTTGAATATGGTCGGGGAGAGACGTATGTACTCCGCAGGTGACAAGCTTCCAGAATCTACTGGGGATAAGCTTCCAGAATCTACTGGGGATAAGTTTCCAGAATCTACCGGGGAGGATGATTCAACTCTCCTGGGGAAACTTTTGAACTGTACTGGGGAATGGATCCACTGGGGTGTTTGGTATTCTTCCGGGGAACAATCTTATATTAAGACTGCCGGGGATGCTTGCTTAGGGACATCTGTATACTCCGCTGGGGAATATTGAGATTTTCTGGGGATATCCCACTTCCTTAAGGCTGACAGTAGCCTAACTCTGCTTGGGGAGAGTGTCGCTGACTTGCTGGAGATGCTGTGCCTTTTTAGGGCTGACGGGAGATCAACTCTGCTTGGGGAGAATTGTTGAGTCTTGTCCTACTCTGCGGGGAGTAAAGGTATCTTGGTTACATTCTTCGGCTGAATCTACCTTGTACCTGGAGGACAGAGCAGCTTGTATAGTTCAGACAATTCTTATTGCCCCAGCTTCTGCGGGAGAAGATACCTGTGGAGGTGCTTGATGACTGTCGATTGACAAATCTTCTTCTGGTAGGCAAGTGACAAAATGACATGACATAGTCGTACGCTTTGATCCCTAACTTTTGCCTGGACCGCCCTTTCGGGTTTTCAGTCCACCGGGATACCCTTTTTTTGCCCAAGCCGCCTTTTCAGGTTTTCGACTTACCGGGTGTACAGATTTTTTCATTTTCATCCCTCATTTTGCCCGAACCTTTTTGGTTCGCCGGGAAGCCCTTATTTTTGCCTAGGCCAGTCGACCTAGCGGGTCTTTGATTATGCGTAGTATTTTTTCCCGACTATGTCCACGCTCTCAGAATGCAGGGAGTTGTTACTGTCGGTAGTATTGTATTGCCATACCAAAGGATGTTTAATCAGGCAAGATTCGTCGCTGGAATTCATGTCCAATGCCCCAAGTGACTCGGGCGGAGATTTGCCCCAGGCTATTTGGCATTTGAGAGATTCTTTGAATCTTGACTTAATTGCCCCAGATGATAGACCATGATCATGCCATGCCCCTTGGTTGGAAGTGCTTTTGTTCACTAGATATTCTTCGTGCGAATTTCTTTGCTGTTCGAACAAAAAGTCATATGCCAACAAAGTTATGTTAAAAATGCAAAGCTTATGTCTGTCTTGGATTTTTTGAAAATGCAGTTTTTCAGTAAAAACAAGTGAATTTTTGTAAACTGTGATGTCAACTCAGGATTTTACCGCAAGCCTTAAGGAGTCAAGATACCTTTTGTGACAATATGCTTTCGAACTAACCCATGCTTCAGCTAGGACTTTTAAGGGTTGTAGCGTGGCCCGGTTCACAGTTTAAGAAACAAAGGATAAAGGCTCAAATTTTATTGTACCCACCCGTTCTTCGTGATGTTCTTCAAACCTAAACTCAGCTGATCGTGTGTTAGACCTTGTTTGAGTCTTTGCTCTGACATTCCGGTGATGGTTCAAATACTGACAGTTTATTTTGAATAGGCAGTCATTTCTTTTTTTTGTTGAGGGTTTGTAGGACCTCTTTCTTTTTGATTTCGTTATCCCTGTTTTTTGCCTGAACTGTTTCTTTTGTAATTACAGTCAGCGGGATGCCCCAATTTTGTGTAAGTCTCCTTCATAGGTTTTAACTTATTGGGCTTTTATTTATGAGATAATGACTGCCTGTCTTGATGATTATAGGGAACCATCACTGTCTTTTGTTTTGTAAGGACTCCTTTGATGCCATTTGTTGGGCACCTGGATCAACTGAGAGAACTACCCTGCCCCAGGTTATGATTAAGGGTTTTAATTTTCGAAAAGAAAAACTCCGACTTCTTTGGCTCGAAGGGGTTGACGAGGGATTATCTTCCTTATAACTCCAGTGTTTAGGAATTGAAACAATGCTTGTACCTCATCAGTGGGGTCTGTTCAAAAGCATACTGTAAATTGTGGTATCGTTTTCGTCATCCTCCCTCAAGAGGCTTAGAATTATTAACCGAGCGTTGATCATCACAAAAAATATGAAAGCAATTTTGAATAAAATGAATACGAATAGATTAATTCAAACAGACATATGCGATGCATTAATGGAATAAACAAGTTTGCTATGACATTAATTGTTTGTATAAGCAAAGAAAAATACAACTCGGAAATTCAAATAAAACAAAAGCCTTCAGTGATTTGGGAAAGGAGCAGTGATTATGTTTGGAGTCTCTGGTGCTTCAAACTGGATTTCCTTGGCGTCAATCATGTCTTGGAACTTGTTCTTCAGGGCCCAGCAGTTGTCCGTAGTATGCCCCGGGCTATCATAGTGGTATGCGCACCTTTCGTTGGGATGATAGTTAGGAGCAAAAGTGTTTGGATTCCGAAGAGGAGCCCTTAAAGTAATCAGCCTTGCCTTCAACATTTGCTGTAGTGCTTGATCCAGTGTCATGTTGATCTTAGTGAACTGTCTTTTGGGTGTGACCTCCTTACGTTGCTGCCCCTGTCTTTGCTGAGCAGGCATAGGATTGGAGATCTGGGTTGCCCCTACATGTTGATCATGACGACTCTTTTTACCATGCACAGCATTTGACTCTTTTTTCCCAGTGTAAGGCTTTTTGTGAGTATCAGAAGGTGTGGCCTCTTGAATCTTCCCAGCCTTGATACCAGCTTCAATTCTTTCCCCAGTCAAGATCAAATCTGTAAACCCAGCAGAAGAATTCCCAATCAGGTGGTTAAAGAAAGGTCCAGACAGGGTCCCCAAGAACATGTCCACAAGCTCACGGTCAGTTAGAGGTGGCTGCACCCTTCCAACAAGGTCTCTCCACTTCTGAGCATATTCCTTGAATCCTTCACCCGTTCCTAGTGACATACCCTGGAGTTGGGTACGCGTTGGAGCGAGGTCTGAATTGTACTGATACTACTTATAAAAGGCAGTAGCCAAGTCCTCCCAGTTACGAATACTGGTTCCATCCAGCTGATAGAACCATTCGAATTGAGTCCCTGAAAGACTTTCCTGGAAGAAATGGATCCATAGATTCTTGCCAGCAGTGTAAGGTTGGATCTTCCTTACATAGGATCTGAGATGCAGCTTTGGGCAGGAGACTCCATCATATTTTGCAAAGGCAGGTGCCTTGAACTTGTGTGGGATTACCACCCCAGAGGATAGACCTAGATCTTCGAAGTCCAGACCGGGCACTTTCTGTATTTCCATAGCACTTAACCGGTCTTCGAGCTATTTGTATTTATCCTCAGCTGGAGGGTACTGTTCATCATTGAAATCCGTCTCGTTGTCGGAGACCACGGGACTGTGAACCCTTCTCTCTTGGGGACTATCTTTGCCCACAGACGGGGTAGTCATCTCAACCTCATTTTGTGATCCATTCCCAGATCTGCGTCTAGGGTTGAACAAAACAGTCCTCTTCTTCTTCTTCTTCAAAAGCAGAGTCTTCAACTCCTGTTGACCCTGGGCTAAGCTCATGACCAGCTCCTGAAATTGGGAGTTCTGGGCCTGGAGGGCCTGGATAGCTTGTTCAGTGGATGGTGCAGGATTCATGATGATTGCTGAAATAAACAACGAAGAAGGTAAGTGACCTGTAAAAGGGGGGTACCTGTTATGCAATGATGTGTATGTATGCATGCAATGTTTTCAAGGATCTCGCAGGGTAAACAAAGAAACTAGTTAGAATTTGAATCCGGTAGCTTGATTGAAGGAACTTCATGTTGTTGAGAGTCCTTCTTCAAGAGTCAAAGCTCACCATATCCAGTGGGTCATAGCCCCTGACTCAAGTTATCAACCTGGCTAGAGGAAAATAAATCCCTTTTGCCCCTTGCTAGACATTTTGGTTCACCATAACCTGCATCACAAGCCCTTGAGATCCTTGAAATGGTTAGTCCTTATGCAGGATGTATGCAATGGTATGATGGTATGATGTTATGCTATGCATGGAGTGATGTAAGTGAACCCTGTTATGAGTCCAGATTAAGGACTGTAAACAAAACCTGCAAGGAACTCGTGTTGTTAGATAACAAGTATGTAAGTAGTTCAAGTTTGAAGGCACACAAGTCACACAAGACAACCCTTAGAGTTTAGGCCAGCATGAAGTTTGGGTACTACCCTCTTTCAGTTTCGTTGGTTAAGACCTGTCCTAGAAAATAGTAACCGGGTTCTAGAGGATCTCAATATCACTGACTACCCTCAATCGGTCATAACTCCAGCATCGCAATCTTTTCTTGCGGCCAGAACCATCGCGAGAGTTTAGCCTCAATGAGTGTAGCATACTGCTACTGTTCTATGGCCAAGTTGGGTCAATTTAGGGATCTAAGGTCGGTTGGTGCTTAATGACTCCTTAGAAGACCCATATTCTCCTCGTTGCAACACAAGGGATATCAGTACAGACCAAGGTGTCACACCAACGTAGCTACTGCTTCACCCGTGTCGGTCTATGCCGGACAGGTCCCTCACAGCTTATACTACCTAAAGGGTATTCCCCAGATCCGGGTTAGGATCTATGAAACTCCGATGCAAGCCCACAAATATAAAAGCAGTCAAGACATACAACTGAAAACATAAGAGTGGTCTAATCCTAAGGTACACCTCACTTATTAAGTATCCCCAGCAGAGTCACCAGTTCTGTGATCGGTGGAAATAGAACTGACTGTTTTTTAAGCTAGTTCGCGAAATGTCGCGGTAAGCAAGAGTCGCCACCGTCTTTTATGTTCTCCAACATGGAAAGGACAAAAGCACAGCAAAATTCCTTTTTCGAGATGT
Organism: Vicia faba; assembly: GCA_948472305.1. NCBI lineage: Eukaryota > Viridiplantae > Streptophyta > Magnoliopsida > Fabales > Fabaceae > Vicia > Vicia faba. The sequence goes on from CATIWC010002422.1 coordinate 60,742, forward strand.
CTCTCGGTTCGGGAGGTAGATTTATAGAAAGGGAAGGTGTTAGCACCCTTTCTATCTGTGGTTATCCACGGGCTCTTAGGTACTTGCTCTATGTTTTCAAAATTTGTTTGCTTTTCAAGTGTATGTGGGTTTTGAAAAAAGTTTCATTTGAAAAATTTCTAGGTAACTCTTGTATCTGTCCTCAAGAGTGTATGAAATATTTGTTTGAAAACTTTTTGAAAGTGTCAGTGCGAAAAGTTGTTTTGTTTGTTTGAGAGAGCAAGTACCCAGGAGAAATCTACTTACTCTAAGGAATTAGGCTGTGTAAAAGTCCTTTAGATAGTGCTATCCCACCATTGAGAAGTAGGTAGCACCGTCGTTGGAGTTATTCGTGTCAATTCGATTAAGGGACAATGTGGTCACCAAAGCAATAGTAGGACATCTTAGCGGTAACCCTAATGTCCTAGATCCTTTTTATCCGAGGAAACCGTTTCGAGGCAACTGGATCTTAGACAGGAGGGCGACCTCTAAAACACCCTATACTTGACGACCACGTCGAGGCAACCAGTGAGGCGTACCCTAGGAGTGGCATGTGCGTGTGTGTTGTTTCAGTTTATGTTTATCTTTGAACATGCATTTGTGAGCTACAAATTGATTTTATTTGTCATACAAGTCTTTCATGCATATTAACAGTTAAGAGTGCGGAAAATAAATTGCGGAAATATGAATCTACGCTATTACAAGGCGCGGGTCTATACATCGCCAAAAACAAAAACCCGTTTGGAAAATAAATGCGAGAAAAGTAAATAAAGCGATAAAAGCCTAATTAACTATTACATTCCCGGAGCAGATACATAAATATAATGAATTAAGATAAACATGCGCGAAAGAAATTAAATCGGGAACGTCTTAGGATTTTGACCCTTTTTTTTGAGAAAAGAATTGAATTTATCCCTTTTTGCAATTAAATTAAACACTAAACCTAATTTACTAATTAATTAATTATTTAAAGAAAAAATGTTTTTGGTGTTTTTTATGTTTTTTAGTGCAAATAAAAAGAAGAGGAAATTAAAAGTCAAAAGAAAAACCCTAATTCTAATCTTTTTATTTATTATGAAAAATAGTAAAATTTAATCTAATTAACTAAATCAATTTGGTTAGTATTTATTTACAAAAATAACTAATAGTGAGTTTAATAAATAATAAAAATATTTACAATTTTAATTATCTGAATTTATTATAAAAATTAATTTGTTAGTTAATAATAATAATAATAATTATAATTAAAAGAAAATAAAAAGAAAGAAAATAAAAGAGAAAATAGAAACCAGGGGGTGCCAGGCCTTGTTTGGAGGTTTGTTTGTAAATTCCAGGCCCATTAAGCTCAAGCCCTTCTGACTTTCTGGAATTGTCCACGCTGGCTTTGACTAGGGAACATGGTAGTCATCCATCCCTGGCCTTTGGATCACTGCTTGAAGCCACATGGCAGGCTGGGACATGAGGTACATGGTGGAATGTCTTTGATAGCCTGCACGTGAACACATTAAGCAAAATAACATGGAATGTTGGGTGGACCTGGGAATCGAACCCAGGTCCCAATGGTTATTGGACATATCATCTTCCACTAGGCCATTGCGTTGCATCTGTTAGTATAGTGGGCAACAAATATTATAATAAGACAATTAATATATAAGCTGAAAACACAAAAACGCGCGCTCGTGTTTGAATGAACCACTGGGGTATTGCCAGCTCACCGTCTTCTTCGTTTTCCTGCAAAAAGGACAAAGAGATAGCGGGGGTTTTTAACCCCCACAAACTGAAATAGGAAAAATAGAGATTAGGTTTGTGCGCAATATAAATTCATCGCGAGGGTTGGGTTTTGTGATCGGTGGATCTGGAACTGACTGTTTAACGCTGGTTCGCGAAATGTCGCGGAAGCAAGAGTCGCCACCGTCTTTTATTTTCTCCAATATGGAAAGGACAAAAGCACAGAAAAATTCCTTATTGAGAATAGTTCTCGGTTCGGGAGGTAGATTTATAGAAAGGAAAGGTGTTAGCACCCTTTCTATCCATGGTTATCCATGGACTCTTAGATACTTGCTCATTGTGTTTTCAAAAGTGTTTGCTTTTCAAGATGTGAGTGGGTTTGAAAAAGTTTCTTTTAAAGATTTCAGAATGACTCTTGTATCAGTCCTCAAGAGTGTTTGAAAAATTGTTTTGAAAGCTTTTTGCAAAGTGTCGGTGTGAAAAGAGTTTTTGATTTGTTTTTGAAATAGATCAAGTATCTACGAGTCATCTACCTACCCTAAGGAATTAAGCTGTGTAGAAGTCCTTAAAGTAGTGTCATCCCACCATTGAGAGATAGGTAGCACCACCGTTGGAGGTATGCGGGTCAATTCGAGTTTAGGGACAGTGTGGTCACCATAGCAACATTAGGACACCTTAGAAGCTACCCTTATGCCATTGATCTTTTTATTCCGAGGCGACTGTTTCGAGGCAACTATTCCGAGGCAACCGTGTCGAGGCAACTTGTTTCGAGGCAACTAGATGTTGGCTGAAGATTTTGATAATGTTATTTAGAATTCAAAAAGAGTTAGAAGTTCTGATCGAAATGGAATTAAAACACCACGCTTCGAAATTGCAGAAGCAGTGTTTCGAATGAGTGTGTCAAAGCTTGAAGCTTCGAACGGTGATCTTGGGAGCGTATCTAAAGGGATCTCGAAACAGCAGCGAAGTTAAGTCTGAGAAGAGCGTTCGAAGCAGAGAAACACCAAAGCATTTGAAATTTAAATGAAAGCGGGACTTTCAAAGTTTGAAAGTTATGTGTTGGAGCATTTGAGGACACGTGGAAAGATGAAAGGAGCATTGTCTTGCATGTTCGAAACGTGGCATGATCTTGTAGCGAGACCGTTAGGGTCGAATTAGTATAAATAGAAGTCTTAGTGTTAGGATTTCAGTGTGTCATATCTGTTATACAAAATACTCAATAACATTCAAACTACCACATGGCAAGGGAAACGAATGCAAGAGAGATGTATGTATGATAGCACCATGTATTTTTAATTTAATAAAAGCCTTTTTACTATTTCCAGCACTTTCCTTCTTTTTCTTTCTGTCGAATAACATTTACAAGTTTCTTTATCTACTGTCTTTTCATTTCAAAATCTTTTCTTCAAAGTTTCACATTTTATTGCATTCTTTATATTTCGAAGCACTTCATATTTCAGAGAACTTTTACGCTTTCAATGTCTTTACTTTCAAATATTATTCTTCAAACATTTACTTTCACTTAAACTCCTTTCTAGATTTCTTGCATTAAACGCTTTCTTCACATTTTAAACTTCCACATTCCAGAAACCTTTTGTGTTAAATGTTTTATGGATCGAAACCAGTTACTTCATTTTCTATACAGTTTTATATGTCTTTTCAATCAGCATTACAATTAGCAATCATTCGTATAACTTAGTTTCACATACATTTTGACCACATTCTTAAACTCTTAGAGAGAGGGATCGAAACAAACCAAACATTTATACAATAGCACCCATGAATAATTGTTCGATTGTGAGAGTAACCTTGATATCCAAGGAGTCCTAGGATCAATCTAGTCGATCCTGTGAGTTACCAAAGAGATTGAGTAGCGTTAATAAAGATTATTCGATAGTTTGGAAGACTAGCGGTTGTTTACCAGAAATCACTGGAAACAAATTGGCACACCCGGTGGGACCAATAGTTGGATATCAGAATTAAGGATTGTCAAAACATAGCCATCCTAGAAACGTAGGAACATAAGAAGTTTGCTGTTTTATGAACCTGAGAAGTGGTAAGATAACCAACAGCAACCAACCTTTATCCAGAAGAAAACGTTTGGACAAAATGTCTAATTCAGACAATCAACAAGGAGACCAAGGTGGCCCACAGGCAACAGGCACTAACGCGTCCATTTCGAGCGGAGCATCTAATGTAATCCCTTCGAATGCACAGGCTGTTGCATCTTCAACCAGTAACATGGCCACCAACGGAGTAAGTGGCGTATCAACCAACAGTTCGATCTTAGGAAATACTGGAACCATGGGCTACCCTGGGGGATTCGTTCCGCCACCTGGGACACAATCCCATTTCGCATCTCCATCAACTAGACCACCCGGCTTCGATGGGAATAGAATTAGAAGTTCTTCTTACGGAATGCCAACATCTTTTATGGCAGGATTACACAATTCCATATCAAATTCATCCCCACAACTAGGATCTGGGTCTGGGGCAAACCAATTTATGTCAAATAACCAAGGGTCAGTGGGTTATAGCACGTTGCCTACCCTAACCACAGATAACCAGTTGGCTTTTAGGCAATTGATGGATGAAAGCAACCACAATATGATAGGGGTGTTAGCGCAAACCATGCAGGAAATATTCGCCCCAATAGTTCAGAATGTGACTGTGACGAACAGGGAAAACGCTGACAATATGAGTCGAATAGCAGATTTCTTTGCTCCCACAGAAAGGCGTAGGCAGAACCAGGCGGGATTTCGAACAAACGTGCCTGTTATAGAACAAATTGCCAACGACCCAATTCATAGACCACCCAGAGAAGAGGTTAACTTAGGGGCCAGAGCACCAAGGTTAGAAGCCCCAATAATTCCGGGCCCACAAAGGGAAATTATGGAACCAGGGGCAAGGATCGAAAGACCAGAAGCCCCAGAATTTCGAGGAGAACAACCTAGGGGAGTTGTTTTGGTTGGTCGAAACCAAGATGCCGATGCTGTCGTTCATAGGGTTCGAAACGATAACATCTTGGCAGAAAATAATCTGACCACCATGATAGAGAGGATCATGACCCAAAATGGCCTCAATATGGGAATGAGGAGGCCAAATTACGCCTCTCCTATATTAGATTGTATAATGCATACTGATTTACCAAGGGGATACAAAGTCCCTAAATTTACAAAGTTCGCTGGGGATACCAACGAGTCAACAGTCGAACACATAGCGAGATATTTGACCGAAGCGGGGGATATAGCCAATAATGAAGATCTTAGAATCAAATATTTCCCAAGTTCCTTGACAAAAAATGCTTTCACTTGGTTTACCACGTTGCCTCCTGGGTCTGTCGATACTTGGACCCTTTTAGAGAGATTATTCCATGAACAATTTTACATGGGACAATCGAAAATAAGTCTGAAGGAATTGGCCAGTGTTAAGAGAAAGTTCACTGAACCCATTGATGACTATTTGAATAGATTTAGGCTGTTAAAATCCAGATGTTACACAGTAGTGCCTGAGCATGAGTTAGTCGAAATGGCCGCTGGGGGATTGGATTACTCTATTCGAAAGAAATTAGATACTCAGCATTTGAGGGATATGGCTCAGTTAGCCGATAGGGTTCGACAGGTCGAAAGACTAAAAGCCGAAAAAGCCCGAGTCTTTAAGAATAGTAAGAAAGAAAGAATTTCCTATGTTGGAACTGAGGAAGTAGAAGAATATCCTGAATTCGAATTCGAAGAGGTCGAAATCGACCTCGCTGAATTAAAACAGGCCCCGCCTTACTCCTGCAAAATGTTAGTTCCTACGAAAGGGAAAGATATTGTTGAAAATGAGAAAAGTGATAAGTTTCCAAAGAAGGTTTACACCTTCGATGTCACTAAATGTGACGAAATCTTTGACTTGCTTGTCAAAGATGGCCAATTAATTGTGCCATCAAATGTCAAAATACCCCCTTTGGACCAAAGGAAGAAAAGGGGATTTTGCAAATATCATAGTTTCCTAGGCCACAAGACCTCACAATGTTTTCTTTTCAGGGATTTGATTCAAAACGCAATCAAAGATGGCAGATTAAAGTTTGCTGATAAGATGAAGATGAAAGTGGACGAAGATCCTTTGGACGTCGCAGACACCAACTACTCCGAGCCTGCGTGCATTGGAGAAGTCAGCATGGTGGAAATTGATCGAAGCGACACCCTAACTGGAGAGAAGGACATTGAAGTCGAAAACTGGGTGATGGTCGAAGTCAGCGAGGAAGTCACTGAAGGCATCCAGAATACACCAGACACTTCGATTGCTGAACCTGTGGCTGTTGCAGGAGAAACCCAGGCTACTGAAGGCCAAGGGGATCACAACGAAGGATTTACACAAGTCACTGAGGGCTTGAGTCTGGAATTAGAGAAAGTACAAATTACGCAGCCAGTCCCCTCTCAGAAGGAAATATGGGACACTCTAGGGGAACCCAGTGGAAAATATGACTATCTGGTCAAATACTCTGCCCCAGAAAGTTCGAAGGTCCAGATCGAAGATATAAAGCCCACAGGATGGGGCGATGACGAAACAAAAGAGGGGGATTTGGAAATAAATATGGTGGACATGGAAAGACCCCGTTCTGAGATGAAGGAAGTGGAAAAATACTTAGAAAAAGAAAAGCATAGAATGGGGGACAATCACACTGGAGATGATACTCTCAAAGACTATCTCATGTCATGCCACAAAGGAGATCCAGGCATGATACTGTGCCCTAGGTGCAGCATCCTCTGCAACCAAAGAATTGCTGCAAATTTCGAAAGGGTACAGAGGGCTCGAACTGGCAACAATTGGCGCCAGGATAACCAACTCTTTAGATGCTACCCCAAGGCTGGAGAGAGTTTATTGGAGTTTATTTTTCGCTGCTACAAGGGGGCAACTAAGTGCTTGGTGTGCCCAAGATGTTCTGCTGTATATGACCAAAGCATGGCTAGGGCCTTCGAAACGATCCCCTTCGCCCCTTGCTGGAGCCATCAAGAAACTGCCCAGATGGGTCCACGTTTCGACAGCATATACAAACAGCGAAGACCTGATAGCCCTCACCCCAGAGTTGCTCGAAGAGTGACTTTCAAACTCCCTGCTGAAGTGCCAACCGATAGATGGCTGCAAGCCAGAAATGACAAAGGCAAAGACAAATGGAGGAATGCTGAACGAAATGCACGCCATGCTGTGACATACAGGAGGCAATTCAACACACAGAAAAGGGAGGAAGTCAGATTAAAAAATTACAAAGGAAGGAACCCCATGTCAAGATCCCAGTGGCGCAGACAGCAAAGGATTCGAAAGGCTGAAAGAGAAGCTGGGGCAAACAAAGGGGATACTTCAACAAAGATACAAGGTGAATCGAGCACCAACAAACCAAAAAGTCAGACGGAAGAGAAACCTCCAGTCAACAGAAGGCTTTTCTCTGAAGATCAACAAGACGGACCAAAGGAATACACTCCAGGCCCGGAAGAGGACGAAGATATGATAACAGATAACTTCGAATCGGAGGGGGAGTCTTCATTTAACCTGAACTGCAACGTAGTGTCTGTGCTTCCCTGCGAATTCGGGCAAGAAACCGAAATCAATGAATATGAGGAAGAAGACGCCACAGATTTAATGAAACATAGGCCCGTATGCTACTACGTGATGGACAATGGGGCTGTTGAAGAACAAAATGCGTTCTTCGAACGTCCAGAGCCTACAATGAAGAATCATCTCAAACCACTTTTCATTCGGGCGAAAGTGGGTGTCCATGGGGTGAACAAAGTTCTAGTAGATGGGGGTGCTGCAGTCAATCTGATTCCCCATTTCATGCTAAAAAGGTTGGAAATCCGCGAAGGGGATATCAAGCCCCATAATATGGTTCTATCCAATTATGAAGGAAAAGTGGGTAAAACACTGGGGGTAGTCCAGTTGGAATTGACAATAGGCTCAAGTTGCAGGCCCACCATGTTTATGGTTGTCGAAGCCAAGGCCAACTATAACCTACTGCTAGGAAGAGAGTGGATTCATGGCGTGGGAGCAGTTCCTTCGTCAATGCATCAACGACTAGTCCTGTGGAGAGATGACGGAATCGTGGAAAATATCGAAGCAGACCAGAGTTACTTTATGTCAACTGTCAATCTAGTTGACAAAAGGGACTATGATAAAAATCTGGCAAAGATTGCTCCATGTGTTCCAAATGATGAGATAAATGAAACTAGAAATGCCCATTACTACATGACACTTCGTCATGATGGACTCTACTGGGATAGAACAATAATTAGTGAAGAAGAGGAAGTTGAAGGTGCCATACCAAAACGGCCAGCAGGCTGGGACTTCGACAACCTTAACCATGACTGAGTCTACCTTTTTCGAAAGGATTTCGGCCTATATGGCTGAGAATGAATCAAAAGCGGCCTTAGAGGCTGAAATAAATGAATCATTTGAAAAAACGAATGAAGTTAGTGGGGGGGGTTCGAAATGCTCACCCAGCGAAGAGTTAGAGATGGATCAAAGGTTAGATGCCATCTATGACAAAGAACCCTTAGGCTTCGAAAGGGATCCCATAAACTCAGGTGTCAAAATGTTGGCACAGGACCCACTCGAAGAAGTCAACTTAGGGGATGACAAAACAAAAAGAGTAACCTACGTAAGTGCCAAACTTAGCCCAGGCCTCAAGGAAAAAGTGATCGAAATCCTTAAGGAGAACAAAGATTGTTTCGCATGGGATTATGATGAGATGCCTGGTTTAAAGAGGGAGTTGGTCGAACATAGGCTGCCAATCAAAGATGGCAAGAGGCCCATCAAACAAACTCCCAGAAGATTCGCGCCAGCGGTTCTCACAAAAATTAAAGCTGAGATCGAAAGGTTGCTGCGTTGCAAATTCATCAGAACAACAAGGTACGTCGAATGGTTAGCAAACATAGTACCTGTTATCAAGAAAAATGGTTCTTTAAGGATTTGCATAGATTTTAGGGATTTAAATACTGCAACCCCTAAAGATCAATATTCCATGCCCGTGGCAGAAATGCTAGTAGATTCTGCTGCAGGATTCGAATACTTGAGCATGTTAGATGGATACTCTGGATATAACCAGATTTTCATTGCTGAAGAAGATGTTGCAAAGACAGCATTTCGTTGCCCAGGAGCCTTAGGCACCTACGAATGGGTGGTGATGCCTTTTGGTTTAAAAAATGCTGGGGCAACTTATCAAAGGGCGATGAATTCAATCTTTCATGACTTTATCGAAACCTTCATGCAGGTGTATATTGATGATATAGTCATCAAATCTATATCTGCAGAAGCACATTTGCATCATTTAAGCCAATCATTCGAGCGAATGAGAAAACATGGCTTAAAAATGAATCCCCTTAAATGTGCATTTTTTGTGCAGGCTGGAGATTTTCTTGGTTTTGTGGTCCACAAGAAAGGAATTGAAATCAACCAGAACAAAACCAAAGCCATAATGGAGACGAAAGCACCTGCGTCAAAAAGGGAGTTGCAATCTCTGCTAGGGAAAGTTAACTTCCTCAGAAGATTCATTTCGAACCTGAGTGGAAGGACTCAAGCTTTCTCTCCGTTACTTCGTCTGAAGCAAGGTCAAGCCTTCGAATGGAACGAAGCTCACCAGGAGGCGTTTGACAAAATAAAAGAATATCTTTCTCAGCCTCCTATCTTGTCTCCACCATCATGGGGGAAGCCCATGAGATTGTACATATCTGCCTCTGAAGTTAGCATAGGTAGTATGTTAGCACAAGAAGATAACAATGGCGTCGAAAGAGCCATATACTATCTAAGTAGAGTGCTGAATGATGCAGAGACCAGATATAGCAATTTAGAAAAGCTATGTCTCTGTTTGTATTTCTCTTGTATGAAACTCAAGTATTATATAAAACCTGTTGATGTTTATGTTTCGTCTCACTTCGATGTCATTAAACATATGCTTTCAAAGCCAATAATGCATAGTAGAGTTGGAAAGTGGGCTTTGGCCTTAACAGAATACTCATTGACGTTCATGCCCTTAAAAGCTATGAAAGGTCAAGTGATTTCTGATTTCATTGTGGATCATTCGTTGGTTGAGCAGACAAGCATGAGTTACGTCGAAATGCAACCATGGAAATTGTACTTTGATGGTTCAACCCACAAGAATGGAAGTGGTGTTGGAGTCCTTCTAATTTCTCCTGAAGGAATTCCAACAAAATTCAAGTATAAATTGGATGGTCCTCGTTGTTCGAACAACGAAGCTGAGTATGAAGCGCTCATTGTTGGACTTGAAGCTTTGTTGGAACTGGGGGCAACCAGAGTCGAAATTAAAGGAGATTCTGAGTTGGTGGTCAAACAAATTACAAAAGAATATAAGTGCATAAAGGAAAATCTAATGGTATACTTCGTCATAGTCAATAGGCTATTGAGAAAGTTTGAATACATGGATATTCAACACATACCAAGATTAGAAAACCAAGAAGCAAATGACTTAGCGCAGTTGGCTTCAGGTTATAGAGTATCCACCAAGAATCTTAAGGATTTGGTCGAAATAAGGGGAAGAGTTATGGCTACTAGATTCACACCATCGGATCTGGAAAGTATGAGATTGGGATATGCCGAGAAACAGGGATTCGAAATTCTAGCCATAAATACTTTGTCAGATACAGATTGGCGAAGTCCATTAAAGAGTTATTTAGCAGACCCAACTCTAAAAGTAGATAGAAAAACAAAATATAGAGCATTGTCATACCTCCTCATGGGGAACGAATTGTTCAAAAAGACCCAAGAAGGTGTTTTATTGAAATGCCTAGGAGAAAGTGAGGCATATTTAGCATTGTCTGAAGTCCATAATGGGGCATATGGGGCACACCAAGCAGGCCATAAAATGAAATGGTTGCTATTTCGATATGGTTTATATTGGCCTAGCATGCTTAAAGATTGCATAGACTTCGCGAAAGGATGTGAGGAATGTCAGAAACACGCAGGAATTCAACACGCCCCTGCAAGTGAGCTGCATTCGATCATCAAACCATGGCCATTCAGAGGATGGGCATTAGATCTGATAGGCGAAATAAATCCTGCTTCGTCCAAAGGTCAGAAATATATCTTGGTAGGAGTAGATTATTTTACCAAATGGATAGAAGCTATACCTTTGGTAGTTGCTGATCAAGAGGCAATTATCGAATTTATACAAAAGCACATTATCTATAGGTTTGGATTACCAGAAAGTATAACTACAGACCAAGGTTCCGTATTTACTGGTAGAAAGATGCAAGGATTTGCCCAAGAAATGGGGTTTAGATTGCTAACATCAACCCCATATTATGCTCAAGCAAACGGACAGGTCGAAGCGGCAAACAAAGTAATAATAGGATTAATCAAGAAGCATATTGGCAAGAAGCCAAGAAATTGGCACAAAACTCTGGACCAAGTGTTATGGGCTTGTAGAACATCTCCAAAGGAAGCCACTAACACTACTCCTTTCCAACTTACATTCGGCCATGATGCAGTGTTACCAGTAGAAATTCACCTGCAATCAGTTCGAATACAGAAACAAAACGAAATTCCAGCCGCGTTATATTGGGAAATGATGATGAATGAATTAGTTGAATTAGACGAAATTAGATTACATGCGTTGGATATTTTGATGAGGCAAAAAGAAAGAGTGGCCAGAACATACAATAAGAGGGTGAAGAAAAAAGTATTCGTTATTAATGACTTGGTTTGGAGAGTCATATTGCCTATGGATAAGAAGAACAAAGCATTAGGTAAATGGTCACCTCATTGGGAAGGACCTTTTCGAGTACTAAAAGTTTTCTCTAACAATGCCTACGAAGTCGAAGAACTCTTAGATGATAAACGTGTCCTAAAGGTTAATGGGAAATATTTAAAGAAATATAAACCAAGCCTGCGGGAAATTCGAATAGTAACAACGTAAACAAAGTATTATAAAAAAGCCAAGATGGCAAGATAAGAATGCCAAAATGGCGTTGTTCGAATATTACATTGAAAGAACCAAAGTTATGGTCAGATAGACAAAAATCTAGAAATAAACATTATTTTTCAATCGAGTAAAAGTACTTCGAAATGTTTCAAGTCTCTGCTGAGCAAACCGCCTGGCACCTTCCAAGGTGGCCACTTCTCCTTTAAGTTGTTCTGCAGTCTCCATTTCTGCAAGCCCCCGGTTGAGAAGCTCTTCGAATTGGTTACCTGCAGGATTAGTTTCGAAGGCTAGTTGTTGTTCCTTAGCCTCCTTAACTTTCTGCTGAAGTTCCAGAATCTGCCTTTCCCAAATAAGAATGGACTCAGCTCGAGCCTCATATTCAGTTTTTGCCTGCTTCAGATGCATAGCCTGATCTTCAGCTTCTTGAGAAAGCTTCGAAGCTTGTTCATAGGCGGCATCCATAGCAATGCGCTTTTCGTGAACCTTCTTGGCAGCAGATTCGTCTTGGAGAAGATAGCCGGTTACGTTGTCCAGCAGATTTTGAAGATCAAACAAGAGAGTACTGACTGGCAAAGAGCAACTGGAAAGATTAACCTTGGTAAGCAGCTCCTTCATAGTGTAGCAAGCAGTACTATCTTGCTTAAGCACTTCGAAGATATCCACATTGAGAATAGTTCTCCTAATTTTGTTGAGAAGAACAACTCTTTCATCTGTGGGAAGAGGATAGCTGGTTGAACTTGTACCAGCCCTAGCGAGTGGAATGTCCCTCTGGGCCAATTTTGCCTTCATGTACCCAATAGGGTCATTTCGCCTCAGAAGTGCCAGTTTCTCATCGGTCATTCGAGACGGAGAGGATTGGGGGAATTCCACGCGTAGGGGAACCTCGTTTGTTTCAACCTTTGGGTTTTCATTGATTGTATCACCATCCCCTTCATTTGCTTCGTGCTCTTGGTCTTCTTCATCCTCGACCAAATCTACCACTTCGATACCATCCTTTTCACCGCTATGTGCATTAGACTCCGTCCCGGCAGTCGAACCATCATTGTCATTTTCCCCATCATTGGCGTTTTCCTCCTCAGATTCTTCGTCTGCAGATTCTTCGAATCCTTGCCCAGAATCAGCTTTTTCCTCTTCAGTCTGAGCATCCTTTGGATCTTCTTGAAGAGTTTCAAGGAGGGACTTTTGAAGAACCCTTTGTGAATCCTCTGCAGACGTTTGAGGTATGGTTTCGTTAACCTCTTTCAGAGGAATGGAGGTACCTTGGTCATCTGGTTGCTCAGAAGTTCCAGCCAAAACCGCTACGTTGGAAGAACCTTTGTTTTGGACCAAATTGCTGGAGTCTCCTTGAGGAGAGGAGTTAAGCGGAACAGCAGCCCTGGACGGTGAGGTCGAAATAGTAGAAGTGGGATTCAGGATGTTCTGCAAGGAGCAGCAAAGTGTTAAAAGATGACACTCACCAAGGTAATAAGGAGTTAAACATTTTTAGAAGAAATTCGATTTACCTGTGGCCCCTCAGAAGAGAGGTTACTAGCTATGCGTTCCAACTGTGGGTTGGAGGTCGAAGGTGGATTTTTGGATTGTGGTAAGGGAGCAGCATCCCTGGAGTCAAGTCCAGAGACACTAGTAGGAGCAGTACTTTTGGGTGTGGCTTTCTTCAGCTTCTTCTTCGAAGCAATGTTTGAGTTTCCCCCAGCAGTCAGATCTTCCCCAGTGGTGCTTGGTTTCCGCTTCTTGGGAGTAGTGGGGGGAAGCTTGTTGGTCTGCACGAAGTTTAACGAAGTTAGATATAAAAGGATTGAGTGAATTCGAAGCATAAAAAACTAAGTGATTACCGTTGGAATTGGGGCACTTATTGTTGTTGGCGTTGTTGTTGTTGGTGTAGTTGCAGCAGCAGTAGTCGTTTCGGGTGGATTAGTCTTTTCGGTAGTTTCGATGGAGGCTTGAGAGGCACTTCCTTCCTTCGATTTCGAGGCAGTGGTCTTTATCCTGATAGCTGAAAATCAAAACATTTAAAGCAAAGGTTAAAGATTTGGAAAATAAAGATATTTGGGAGTTTTTCCCAAGCATTCGCACCTGTGCCTTGATCAGATTTAATTGACATGGCAGAAAGGTCATATCGAAGATGTCCTGGGAAATCATGAAGCCAGTGTCGAGCCCATGTCACAGTCTCAGATGGCTTTGGTTTCCTTTGAAGATATTTGAACATCTCTTTGCAAGTAAACCACCATGGATATGGGGGAAACCAAGCCAGAGCCAGTTCTGAGGTAGGTAATCTGGGAAATTTAGGTGGATGCATTTCGAATGCCAACCTATACCTATCCTCAGGTGACAGCCCTGAAGGAAGTTTTAGCTTGGAAACTTTTTGTTTAAATTTTTCCTTCAAGGTCTCAGCCGCTTGATGCACAGTGGAATCCAAGCGTGTGGGGTCGTAAGTAGTTTCGAAGTAATTTTGAAAAGCTTTTATTTCTTTGGCATGAGTAAACATACCTTTCTTTGCTGGTACCTGCACATCGAAGGCATCAATTAGTTTCTGTCGAATAGTAAGTGTATCGAACATACAAGTTTGATAAAACTTAATCCACCACTCCAGAAATCCTTTGGCCGCGAGATGAGTAGGTTCGAAGGCTATCAGTTCAAATTGGGCAAAGCCCTGGTATTGTTCTTGTTGGATCTTGGCTTCCCTTGCCTTGAAAGTTCGACCAGTTGTGATGGCACTCTCAGTCTGGAACAAAGGTTCAGGAATCAGTTGGCATAGGCCAAACTGCCTCGAAACGAAGTTTGGCTGGTAGGCAAAGAGAAGAATTTGGTTCTTAGCTGGGGTTATCCTTGAAGAGATAAGTCTAGGAAGCAAGAAAGCTCTCCACACATCTTGGATTTCCTTACTCTTGGTGGCTTCTGAGAGAGCCATGGTGAACCAAGAAGGTCCATGAGCCCTCGAAGCAAAGGGCGCCATGCTCTCTTCGAACTTGTGTCTTTTTGAGAGTATCAAGATGTACTTCGAAAATTGAACCTTGAAGTCATCCTTGTCATCACTAGGGGTTAGTCTTCGAAGCCTAGTGCCTTCGACTATCCTATCACTTATTTCTGCATCTTGTTCGTCTATGGTGTTGGCAGTTGGTAAAGAAGGTTCGAACATGGCATTGAGCCATAATTGAAGTAACCAAAATGGGCCAGCTAAAAGAATGTTTTTGGAATTGTGGGATTTGAGGCTCGAAACAGCTGACCTCAGGCTCTCATAGAGGTCAACTAAGAGTAATTCGCTTAGGCACACTTTGCGATTTTCGTGTAAATCCCTAGCTAAAGGAATGAACCTACTAGCTACCTGCAGGGATCTACTGCAGAAAACGTACCTAGACAGCCACAGAGTTAAGAAAGCAATGTGCTCTGTGTCAGACACATTATCCCCTTCAGCATGATAATGGCCGATAAATTTGGAGAAGCTGGCTAACTTGACTTCGAAGTCAATTATGCTTGAGTGCTCTTCATTGTCAGGAACATAGGTTTCCCCCACTGGCGACAGCCCAGTAATGGCTGCTATATCGAAGAAGGTTGGGGTAATCATTCCACCTGGAAGATGGAAAGTGTTGTAGGTACTATCCCAGAAGTAGAGGGACGCAAATAGCAGAGGATGACTATAGGTGAATCCAGGTTTCGACAGCTTAATAAGGTTATAAATGCCTAGTTCTTCCCATTGCTGGGATTTTTTGGCTTCTACTTTCGCAAACCAGTTTTGATAAGCAACATCAGCAGTAGGGCAAGATCGGAATGGTTTAAAATTGCTTTTTACATAATCCAAGATAAATGGGTCCTTGGGATGAACAGTTGAGGTTTCTGTGGTTTTCGGATTAAGAAATTCTGCTGCCCTAGGGGCATCCATTTTGTTGAATAAAGGTTTGAAGTTGTAACACACGGGAAAAATGGTCCTGGTGTCTTTTAGTATTTCAAAAACTGTAAGAGGGCCATTTAAGGCTAACCTCTTACCCGCAACATGGGTAGGGATGAGTACCTGTGATGCGTACAGCATTTCTTTTTCTTTGGAGATCATTTGAGGAGCAAGAGCAGATTGGCCTTGAATGGTGACGATTTTACTCTCCATAGTTGCTCCTGTAGTTTTTCCCTTCTTCTTGGAAGCTTTCTTGAGTTGGGATGATGTGGAAGAAGACATTTTTGTTGTTTGAGAACTTAGAGTGTTTATGAGAGAAGAAGAGTAAAATTCCAGAGTTTGAAAGGTTTAGAGTGTAAAGAAGGAAAAAGGAAGGGTAAATTGACGTTTTATAATAAGAAGATGAAACATCCACCGAGTGAAAGTATGATACGTGGAGATCATGGATTGGTGTGATGAAGAGGTGGCGAGAAGTTGATATAGGTAATAGGCGTGATTTTAAAAACAATCATTACTTATAACTGCACCATGCTGTGAAGTGACTTTGGGCGGTTAAGGTACCCAAAGGGTGCTATGATTGATGTGACTAGGGTCAAACGCATTAAATGCTATGATGATTCGAAGATCCTATCAAAATCTTGTATAAATGTTTAAAATAGGTATTTCTCAGAGAGATCGAAATACATATTTTAAAGGGGCAATTTGTTGGCTGAAGATTTTGATAATGTTATTTAGAATTCAAAAAGAGTTAGAAGTTCTGATCGAAATGGAATTAAAACACCACGCTTCGAAATTGCAGAAGCAGTGTTTCGAATGAGTGTGTCAAAGCTTGAAGCTTCGAACGGTGATCTTGGGAGCGTATCCAAAGGGATCTCGAAACAGCAGCGAAGCTAAGTCTGAGAAGAGCGTTCGAAGCAGAGAAACACCAAAGCATTTGAAATTTAAATGAAAGCGGGACTTTCAAAGTTTGAAAGTTATGTGTTGGAGCATTTGAGGACACGTGGAAAGATGAAAGGAGCATTGTCTTGCATGTTCGAAACGTGGCATGATCTTGTAGCGAGACCGTTAGGGTCGAATTAGTATAAATAGAAGTCTTAGTGTTAGGATTTCAGTGTGTCATATCTGTTATACAAAATACTCAATAACATTCAAACTACCACATGGCAAGGGAAACGAATGCAAGAGAGATGTATGTATGATAGCACCATGTATTTTTAATTTAATAAAAGCCTTTTTACTATTTCCAGCACTTTCCTTCTTTTTCTTTCTGTCGAATAACATTTACAAGTTTCTTTATCTACTGTCTTTTCATTTCAAAATCTTTTCTTCAAAGTTTCACATTTTATTGCATTCTTTATATTTCGAAGCACTTCATATTTCAGAGAACTTTTACGCTTTCAATGTCTTTACTTTCAAATATTATTCTTCAAACATTTACTTTCACTTAAACTCCTTTCTAGATTTCTTGCATTAAACGCTTTCTTCACATTTTAAACTTCCACATTCCAGAAACCTTTTGTGTTAAATGTTTTATGGATCGAAACCAGTTACTTCATTTTCTATACAGTTTTATATGTCTTTTCAATCAGCATTACAATTAGCAATCATTCGTATAACTTAGTTTCACATACATTTTGACCACATTCTTAAACTCTTAGAGAGAGGGATCGAAACAAACCAAACATTTATACAATAGCACCCATGAATAATTGTTCGATTGTGAGAGTAACCTTGATATCCAAGGAGTCCTAGGATCAATCTAGTCGATCCTGTGAGTTACCAAAGAGATTGAGTAGCGTTAATAAAGATTATTCGATAGTTTGGAAGACTAGCGGTTGTTTACCAGAAATCACTGGAAACACTAGATCAATGGACATAAGGACTTACTAAGACGTCCTATACTCGACGACCACGTTTCGAGGGGCAAGGCAACAATGTGATCATCAGAGCAACAGTAGGACACCTTAGAAGCTACCCTTATGCCATGTTCATGGACATAAGGACTTACTAAGACGTCCTATACTCGACGACCACGTTTCGAGGGGCAAGGCAACAGTGAGGCGTACCCTAAGAGTGGTGTGTGAATTGTGTGTTATTTTCAGTTATTATTTGTCTTGATCATGCATTGAGTGAGCTACGTTTGTTTTTATTTGGGCATTCATTCTTTCATGTGATTATTAACAGTTAAAAGGTGCGGGAATTAAAATGCGGAAAATAAAGGTCCTACGCTATTACAAGGCGCGGGTCTACAACGCCAAATTAAACCAAGACCCGATTTGAATGAAAGTACGGAAAGTAAATATCCTAATTATATATTACAAGGCTTTGGGGCAAGTACATAAATTTCACAAAGAAAAATAAAATAAACGCGCGAAGAGAAATTAGAATCGAGAATGCAAGGGCGTTGGACCCTTTAAGGAATTGAATTGAAATTACTAAATTTAATTAAATTAAATAAAGAAAAGAACTTATTTTTGATGTTTTTGGATTTATGAAATTAAAGAAGATTAATTGAAATTAAAAGTTAAGTAAAAAGCCTAGTTCTAAATTGTTTTTAATTTATTAAAAAAAAATATTTAAGTTTTGACCTAATTTACATTAATTATTTAAATGGCATATTTATTTACAAAAATAATTAATAATTAATAATTAATAATGGTAAAAAAGGAAAAAGAATAAAAGTATTAAAACCCTAATTTCTACATTTTTTAGTTTATTAAAAAAAACATTAAAATTAAACCTAAAATTAAAACTAAATTGGTTAACAAAATTTATTTACAAAATAACATTAAATAAAATATATTTTTATTTTTATGATTTCTGATTTTTTTGGTATTTTTATATTATAAAACTAATTTTATGGAATTAAATAAAACAAATAATATAATTTAAAAAAATAAAAGAAAAGAATAAAAATAGAGAAAGGAAAGGCAAACATGGGGGTGTTGACACAAATTGAGGAGGTCTTTGAAGCAATCAGGCCCACTGCTATCCAGGCCTTCATTGACTTTTTGGAATTGTGTATGGAGCATTTGACAGCGTGCATGGTGGACTGCAGGTCTTGGCCATTGGATTGACCTCCTGGGCGCGTGGCAGGCAGAGGCATATGCGTTGTATGGTGGGCCTCTCGTCATATGCTGCATAGAAACACTTGAAGCAAAATAATAGAAATTATTTGGGGGACCTGGGATTCGAACCCAGGTCCCAGTGATTACAAGACACGCTAGCCACCACTGAAGCATTTTGACGCGTTTGTTAATAACGTACAAAACAAATATTATATGGAAAGAAAACCAGTAATGCTGAAACACAACAATTTTCGCGCGTGGATTCAAATACCCCAATGCCTGCTTGCCACGTCCATCATCTTCTTCCCTTTCTGCAAAACAATAAACATATAACGGGGGTTTTAAACCCCCCCCCCCCCCCCCCCCCAAAATACCATCTGCAGAAAATAGCGAATAGGCCATAGTGAAAAAGAAAAAGGGTGCAATATGATCAATTGCTTCGTCTGAATGTTCTGAGTCCAATGGTCCTGGTTTGAGTGGCCAATTGTTTCTTATTTATGAAACCCCAAATCAGAGCTTCAGAAACCCTAACAATCGTTAATGGTGATTTTTGATACAGGCAACCATTCTTCAATTGAATGGTACCATTAGCTTTGGAATGATCATGTTAGCATAAATCACACATTAAAAGGCATTAACATGGCATGAAAATGAAAACACGAATATGTAAAAAGTTATGAACAGGGCAACGTGTTTCTACCAGTTCTTTGTGTATGGAGAGTGGAAAATGATTGAGGCACGTCCAAAAATGTCCCAACAAGCCTTTGGAATGGATTGTAGGCTTTGAAAGGAGCTCTATCTCTGTTTTCAGTTTTGAGAATTTTGTGAAAAAATGCAAAGTTGATTCTGAGGTTGTAGCGCAGCTTAGGTCTTGTTCTTGTCTCTGATCACTTGTATATGCATTATGTAATGTGTTTCAATTGGAATTAAGGGCCTTGAAGCCTTGCATTCATACATAAGATTTTGCCATAAACCTCCATTAAAACACCTTCCATCTTTGTACCAAATTTTGAATTCTTGCTTGATTAGGCCTTGGTACGAATTTGGGATGTTGTATAATGATGATTCAAGGCTAATCAAGACCAAATATGTCCCTTAATTAACCTTTTTGATTTTTATTTGATTTTAAAGGATTTAAAATGAATTAAATCCAATAAAATCTAATAAAAATGAAAAAATTAATTTTAAATATTGAAATAAAAGGTGGGACACGTGGGAAGCATGGCCAAGCTGATTCAAGTGGAAAAAGTGGGCCCCTTTTGTCAAAAATGAAGTTTCAAGGATAAATGATTTTGGCCATTTCACAAAAATTTCCCAACTTCTCCAATGCATATCTTGCTCAATTTTTAAGCTTTGATCATGTTCTTGGACATTTTAGAAAGGTATTGAAGTCCTCTAACCAATGTATTTGGTCCCATGTCATTTTGATTTACCAATCTCAAGTTATGGTCTTTGACTTAAAGTCCCTTTTTGTTGACTTTTGAAAATGACCTATAATGTTGAAATTGATAACTTTTTGTGAGAGCATTTATTGGACTTGGAATGTGAAGATGAATTGTAGGAAATGTCTTCCCCTTCAAGATGAGCATTGGATGGAATTTTTCTGATGAACCATGAAAAAGTTATGCCTTGGTCAAGTTACAGTTGACTTTTCAGTTGTCCAAAAATAGAAACTTTTGACACCTTGATGATTTTTGAGCCATTCTTGTGAAATCATGGTCAAGACTTGACCAAATGATGATTGTGGCTTCAAAATAAGATGTTGATCAAAAATTTTGACTTTTGACTGCCAAATGACCATTTTGCCCCTACAGTTGACTGTTGAGCAATTAAGGTTTTTGACTGTGCAACTTGACCTTGTAAGCCTTGAAACTTGACATGTAGGTGCTTGACAATGTTTATGAGCATATGGGACTTGATTGAGCCCTTGAAAACTTCAACTTCCTTGCAAGAACCAAAACCCTAATTTGACTGGCTTAGGAGAATGGTTGACTGTGTAGCCCTTGAGTAGACTTGAACCATTTGTGGATGATTCTTGTCAAAACTTTGAAGATTATGGGAGGGCAAATTTTGGGGTACAACAGTTGCCCCTGTTCAATCTTCTTAGACCTGAGGATGTAGATTGGCTTGCATGCCTTTCGTGATCCGAGGGTGGAAGATGATTGAACACTAGAGTGCCCAGAAATTTGCACTCACATAGTTGAGTATCAGCAGTGCGATGGCGGGAATGGGCTTACAGATGCCATTTGGAGAGGTGGTGGATAGGAGGATGGGATTATAGGTTCCATCTGGAGATGTGACAGAATCTTGTCGGGAATGGGCTTATAGATGCCATTTGGAACTGTGATGGATAATTGTGGAGATGGGTTTATAGATGCCATCGGGAGGTGTCGATCGCGTAAGAGATTCCTTAGCGAGAACTTGCGTACCTGAGAAAGAAAGAAAATTACCTGGTCTGTTACAGGAGTTGTCTTTCAAACTCTTTATGTAGACGTGCCCTGGCTGGATACAGGAATAGAATCTTTAAACTCTTCAGACGTGCCCTGGCAGGATACAGGAATCGAGTCTGGTAATGTAGTCGTCAACAGATACACCCTGGCAAGATACAGGAATCGGATCTTCGAACTCTTCAGACGTGCCCTGGCAGGATACAGGAATCGAGTCTGGTAATGTAGTCGTCAACAGATACACCCTGGCAAGATACATGAATCGGATCTTCGAACTCTTCAGACGTGCCCTGGTAAGATACAGGAATCGAGTCTGGTAATGTAGTCGTCAACAGATACACCCTGGCAAGATACAGGAATCAGATCTTCGAACTCTTCAGACGTGCCCTGGCAAGATACAGGAATCGAGTCTGGTACTGTAGTCGTCAACAGATACACCCTGGCAAGATACAGGAATCGGATCTTCGAACTCTTCAGACGTGCCCTGGCAAGATACAGGAATCGAGTCTGGTACTGTAGTCGTCAACAGATACACCCTGGCAAGATACAGGAATCGGATCTTCGAACTCTTCAGACGTGCCCTGACAGGATACAGGAATCGAGTCTGGTACTGTAGTCGTCAACAGATACACCCTGGCAAGATACAGGAATCAGATCTTCAAACTCTTCAGACGTGCCCTGGCAGGATACAGGAATCGAGTCTGGTACTGTAGTCGTCAACAGATACACCCTGGCAAGATACAGGAATCGGATCTTCGAACTCTTCAGACGTGCCCTG
Organism: Vicia faba; assembly: GCA_948472305.1. NCBI lineage: Eukaryota > Viridiplantae > Streptophyta > Magnoliopsida > Fabales > Fabaceae > Vicia > Vicia faba. Next base: position 82,580 of record CATIWC010002422.1, read on the forward strand.
GAAGGATACAAGAATTGAGTCTGGTACTGTAGTCGTCAACAGATACACCCTGGCAGGATACAGGAATCAGATCTTGAGTTACGACCGTTGATAGCAAATATCTTTGTATTAACCTTTGTCCTGAAAAGACAAAACGTTAGTTGTATGCGATGTCATGATGTATGACATGCAAGATGTGATAAGTGAGATTGTATGTTCATGATGCATATATGCATGCTATAATGTATGAAGATGCGATGTCTATGAATGTATGTTTTCGTCTTAGGAAAATAAATCCTTGACGGATGCCGGGAAGTTAAATCCTGGGCTGATATTGAGGAACAGTGCTTTGTTGTTTTCGTTGGGGATGATAGTTGCAAGAATACCAGTATGAGAAGATGACTCAGTTGGGGAATAAACTTGATGAAGAGATTACTCTGCGGGGAATAACTACTCTAGCGATCTTGCTGGGAAACAGTACTCTGTGGGGAGAGAGGTACTTTGCTGAGATGTTTGATGATAACTCCGCTGGGGGATACCATTTATATGTTAGGTTGAAGGAATTGATAGACTCCACTGGGGATGGGAAGACTTCGCCGAGGACGATCTTTCCGTGGCTTTTGGCTGAGGATAACCCAGTTATATCCTGGTAGGGAAATAACCTTTGAATAAAGTCGGGGGACGCGTTCGTGCTCTGCGAGGGATAAGCTTCCAGAATCTACTGGGGATAAGCTTCATGCTGAGGAGATGGATTGAACTTTCCTGGGGAAACTTCTGGACTGGACTCTCCTGGGGAAATTCTTGAGATATACCGGGGAAGTGGCTCCACTGAATGTCTAGTATACCGTCGGGGAACAATCTTAGACCAAGATTGTCAGGGATGCTTGTTAGGAATGTCTGTAGGATATGCTGGGGAATGTTGAGATCTCCTGGAGGATACCCAATTTCCTTAAGGCTGATAGAGTAGGCTAACTCTGCTTGGGGAGAGTGTATCGACTTGCTGGCTCATCCTCTGGGGAATTAAGACATCTTGGTTCTATTCTTCAGCTGAACTTACCTTGGTACCTTGGTGGATATAGCAATTAGATCGCTTTAGACAACTCATTATTGCCCTTGTTCCTAATGTCACCTGTAATTAATCCTTTGTTTTGCATGCAAATATTTATGAGTTAGCAATCATTGTCAAATGCATATATCACAAATTGAACCTTGGACGTTCTTCGCAAAACAAAACATAAAAGAGAAAAACAATTGGCAATTTTAACTGAAAAGCGATTTTGTATTGATTTTTGAATTTGCCTGTAAATAGGCGTTTATGTACAAGAGGCTGACGTCCTAGTAAGAGAACGCCACCGAATAAAAGATTTTATACAAGTTTGTACAAAGGGAAAATAAAACAGCTGTGTGAAAAGAATAATCCCACTGGGTTCCAACTCTGCTATCGCCTTTATATCTTTAAGCGTCTGATCACTTGATGACCTAGCTGAAGATGAAGTTGATTGATCGATGCTGTTTGAACTTGATGTTGATACCGGATTCTGGATGTAAAGTGATCCAATGAGACATAGTATTACGCTTTATCCCTAACTTTTGCCTGGACCTCCCTTTCGGGTTTTCAGTCCACCGGGATACCCATTTTTGCCCAAGCCGCCTTTTCAGGTTTTCGACTTGCCGGGTGTACAAATTTTTTTTTTATTTCATCCCTCATTTTGCCCGAACCCTTTTGGTTCGCCGGGAAGCCCTAATTTTTGCCTAGGTATATCAACCTAGCGGGTCTTTTGTCATGCGTAGTATCTTTTTACTATGTCTGCATTAGCGGGGTGAGGAAGGTCGTCACCATCCATGGTAGTTAGAATCATGGCTCCTCCTGAGAACACATGTTTAACCACAAATGGCCCTTCGTACGTGGGGGTCCATTTGCCCCTTGGATCACTCTGAGGAAGGATGATGCGCTTGATTACCAGATCCCCAACTTGATATTCTTGTGGTCTGACCTTTTTGTTAAATGCCCTGATCATCCATTTTTGATACGTCTGACCATGACAAATAGCAGCAAGTCTCTTTTCGTCAATCAGGTTTAATTGATCAAGTCGTGTCTGGATCCAATCATCTTCGCTCAGATCTGCATCCTTCATTATCCAGAGAGAGGGTATCTGCACTTCGACCGGTAAGACTGCCTCCATACCGTAGACCAAGGAGAAAGGAGTTGCCCCGGTTGACGTCCTTGCTGAGGTTCGGTACCCATGAAGAGCGAACGGTAACATATCGTGCCAATCTTTATAGGTCACTGTCATCTTCTGCACAATTTTCTTGATATTCTTATTCGCTGCTTCTACAACCCCATTCATCTTCGGCCGGTAAGGAGAAGAGTTGTGGTGCTGTATCTTGAATTGCTCGCAGAGCTCAGTGATCATCTTGTTATTGAGATTGGTACCGTTGTCCGTAATGATCCTTTCTGGGACGCCGTATCGACAGATCAGGTTATGCCGAATGAACCGTGCCACAACGTTCTTGGTTACTGTAGCGTAGGAAGCTGCTTCAACCCACTTTGTAAAGTAATCAATCGCCACCAGGATGAAGCGATGCCCGTTGGATGCCGTAGGTCTGATCTCACCGATCATATCTATGCCCCACATTGCAAAAGGCCAAGGTGCTGTCAAGACATTCAGAGAAACTGGAGGAACGTGCACCTTATCTGCATATATCTGGCACTTATGACATGTCCGAGAATGTTGGTAACAGTCGGCTTCCATAGTGGACCAGAAATACCCTACCCGAAGGATCTTCTTTGCCATAGTATGTCCACTGGAATGTGTTCCGAATGCACCTTCATGTAACTCCGCCATAATCCTCTCTGCCTCAGTCTTATCCACACAACGCAGTAAGGTCGAATCATGGTTTCGTTTGTACAAAATGCCGTTGCTAAGGAAGAACTTCGCTGCGAACCTTCTCAGAAACTTTTTATCATTGACAGATGCACCTTCAGGATACTCTTGAGTTTCTAAGTATCTCTTCACCTCATGGTACCAAGGCTTCTCAGTCACTAATTCAGTCTCGAGATCACAACAGTATGCCGGTTCGTCCAGTTTCCAGATGATGATCCGGGGAGCCTCATTATCCCATTTGACTTTGAACATGGAAGACATTGTAGCTAACGCGTCCGCCAACTGATTCTCCTCTCTTGGGAAATGTTCGAAAGTTATCTCTGTAAAGTGGGGGATCAATGTCAACACACATTCTCTCTAAGGAATAAGATTCGGATGTTTCGTATCCCACTCACCTTTGATCTGATTGATCACGAGAGCGAAATCTCCGAAGACACTCAGAAACTTGATCCTTAAGTCGATCGCAGCTTGAAGACCCATGATGCATGCCTCATACTCCGCCATGTTGTTGGTGCAGTTGAAACATAGCCGAGCAGTAAGTGGAGTATGAGTGCCTTAAGGGGATATGATCACAGCGCCGATGCCGTTACCCAAAGCATTGGAGGCTCCGTCAAAGTGCATAGACCATCGGGATCCTTCCTCAGGTCCTTCATCCGGTCCAGGTACTTCACAATCAGTCACTAGCATGATACTCTCGTCTGGAAACTCGAAGTTCATTGACTGATAGTCGTCTACTGCCTGATGTGCCAAGTGGTCTGCCAATACACTTCCTTTGATGGCTTTCTGAGTCGTGTACTGGATGTCGTATTCTGTCAAGATCATTTGCCACCTTGCTATTCTCCCAGACAGAGCAGGCTTTTCAAATATGTACTTTATTGGATCCATCTTAGAAATCAGCAAGGTAGTGTGAGTCAGCATATACTGTCTCAGCCGGCGAGCAGCCCATACCAAAGCGCAGCAAGTTTTCTCGAGCAGTGAGTATCGGGTCTCACAGTCGGTAAACTTTTTGCTAAGGTAATAAATGGCATGCTCTTTTCGGCCAGACTCGTCATGCTGCCCTAGCACACACCCCATTGAGTTGTCAAGTACTGTCAGGTATAGTATCAGAGGTCTCCCTTCAACCGGTGGCATAAGAATGGGTGGTTCTTGGAGATACTCTTTGATTCTGTCAAAAGCGGCCTGACATTCATCATTCCAACGTATTACCTGATCTTTCTTCAGCAGCTTGAAGATTGGCTCACAAGTAGCGGTTAGGTGTGAGATGAATCGGGAAATGTAATTCAGGCGTCCTAAAAAGCCTTTGACCTCTTTCTCTGTCTTGGGAACTGGCATCTCTTGAATAGCTTTGACCTTGGCAGGGTCCACTTGAATACCCTTATCACTTACAACGAAGCCTAGCAACTTTCCAGATCTAACCCCGAAGGTGCACTTGTTTGGGTTCAACCTCAGCTTATATAACTTCAGGCGGTCAAACAATTTCTGCAGATGGTCAAGGTGTTCCTCCTCGGTTTGGGACCTTGCAATCATATCATCGACATATACCTCAATCTCATGATGGATCATGTCATGAAATAAAGCAACCATGGCACGTTGGTAGGTTGCCCCAGCGTTTTTCAACCCGAATGGTATGACCTTATAGCAGAAGGTGCTCCACTGAGTGACAAAGGTAGTCTTTTCCATGTCTTCCGGAGCCATCTTGATCTGATTATACCCTGAAAAACCATCCATGAAAGAGAACACCTTATGCTGAGCAGTATTGTCAACCAGGACATCAATGTGAGGTAGGGGGAAGTCATCCTTGGGGCTGGCCCTGTTCAAATCCCTGTAGTCGACACACATTCTGACCTTACCATCTTTCTTTGGCACTGGAACCACGTTGGCAACCCACTGAGGGTAAGAAGTCACTGCAAGAAACCCGACATCAAATTGTTTCATAACCTCATCTTTAATCTTCTCAGACATCTCTGGACGCATACGGCGGACCTTTTGCTTAACCAGAGGGCAATCTTCCTTGGTAGGCAAATGATGGACCACAATGTCGGTATCCAACCCAGGCATGTCTTCGTAGGACCAGGCAAAGATCTCCACATAATCATGTAACATCTGAGTCAACCGTTGCTTCACGCTGAGCTCTAGGTTGGCACCAATCTTGACTTCCTTCCTATCCGTCTCAGTACCCAGATTTACCGTTTCCACTGGCTCTTCATATGGTTGAATGGCTCTCTCTTCCTGGAGTAACAATCTTGCAAGCTCACCAGGCACTTCGCAATCATCTTCACCTTCGTCTTCGGCTAAGTTGATCGGATTTTCGAAGTCATAACTGGAAGTAGCAGAGTCGTTACCAGTGAGATCCAGAGTGGATTGAAACCGGTATGAGTGAGTGTGTGTAAATACAGCTGTTTTGCAATATATGTAAGGAAAGAAAGAAAAGGAGCGCAAGATTTGTAATGTGAAAAACGTCCAATGCTTTTATTCATGATATATGACAGTGACAAATAAAAGCCCTCACAAATAAAACCACGATGCCTCGGGTAAGACACCGAGCCATAAAGTTTCAAACTATTGTTTATTACAAATCCAAAACAAAGAAGTTCATTACTTCGTGACAAAAGTAACAGGCATGCAGTCTTTGGAAGTCCAGTTGCTAGGTCCATCTTCGGTTGTCGGGTATATCCAGCTGTTGAACTCAGATTCTTCCACTTCATCTTCATCCCCAATAGCATTTACTCCATGGTTAGGCATGGGAGCAGTCACCACATTAGGCTTCTCGGGCACCTCAAACTGAACCTCCTTTGCATCAATAAGGTCCTGCACCTTGTTCCTTAGGGCCCAACAATCATCAGTAGAATGCCCTGGGCTATCGGAGTGGTAAGCACAGCGGGCATTTGGATTATACTTGGGGGATGTAGTGTTTACAACCTTCGGGGCCTCTCTAACAGTCACCAAGTTGGTTGATAGTAGTTACGACAGGATCTGAGAGAGAGTCATGCTGAGTCGAGTATACTGCCGTTTGGGCCTCTCAGCTCTGGGTTGGTTGTACTGTTGTGGAGCAGTAGCAGGCTTAGAAATAACCACCGCGTTGACAGCTTGGCGGCGTTCAGGTTTGTCTTGCCTTCTTGGACCATACACAATACTTGCCTCCTTCTTGAAGGGCTTCTTTTCAGTATTTGAGGAGGCAACCTTCTGTATCTTCCCCGATTTTATACCAGCCTCGATCCTCTCACCAGTCAGGATCAGATCAGTAAACCCAACAGAGGAATTACCAATGAGATGATTGAAAAATGGACCAAATAGGGTCCCCAAGAACATATCCACCAGCTCCCGGTCCGTCAATGGTGGCTGCACCCTGCCAGCCAGATCTCTCCATTTCTGTGCGTACTCCTTAAAACCTTCTCCCGATCCTAGCGACATACCCTGGAGTTGGGTACGCGTAGGAGCGAGGTCGAAATTATATTGATACTGCTTGTAAAAAGCAGTGGCCAGATCCTCCCAGTTACGAATGTTGGTTCCATCCAGCTGATAGAACCATTGGAGTTGAGTCCCTGAAAGAGTCTCCTGGAAGAAGTGGATCCATAAGTTCTTGTCTGCTGTGTAAGGCTGGATCTTCCTTACATAAGAACGGAGGTACATCTTGGGACAGGAAGCCCCGTCATACTTCACAAAGGCAGGCGCCTTAAACTTGTGTGGAATTACCACCCCAGAAGATAACCCCAAGTCTCCGAAATCCAGTCCAGGCACACGCTGAATCTCCATAGCATTTAATCTGTCCTCCAGCTGCTTGTACTGGTCTTCAGTAGGAGGGTACTGTTCGTCGTTGAAGTCTGTCTCAGTGTCAGAGACCACAGGACTAGGGACCTCTCTCCCTTGGTGACTACCTTCCCCCACAGATGGAGTAGTCCTCTCAGCTTCATTTTGCAAAGTGTTCCCGAGCCTGCGCCCAGTGTTGAATAGCACAGTCCTCTTCTTCTTCTTACTCTTCTTCAGGAGCATAGCCTTCAACTCTTGTTGACCTTGAGCCAAACCCATGATCAGCTCCTGAAATTGTGCGTTCTGCGCCTGAAGGGCCTTGATAGACAGCTCGGTAGATGATTCAGGGTTCATGATGCTGAAATAAACAGCGAAGAACAATAAGCAACCTGAAAAGAAGAGTACCTGCCATGCACATGATGAATGATATGTGTTTATGCAATGCATTCAAAGGTTCGAAAATTCAAATTTGTTGTAGACAAAAAGGAACACACGTTATCATTAAGGAAATAATTGTTTGGTACATCAAAGCCTCATGGGAAAAAGATTACAAAAGCAAATCAGTCCCAGAAGACACTACGCATCCTCTTCGGAGCAATGTAGGTGTTGAGATTCCTTTCCTCGTGCAGTAGATGGGTGAGCTCCAAGACCTTCTTTTCACTGGCATGTAGACTGGTCTCAAGAGAATTCCGTTCTTCCTTAAGCTGGACCCAGCTCTTCTGCATTTCTTCCCAGGATGTGGGCATGTCAGGATGTTGAATGGTGTAGGACACCTCTCCTTCCAATACTGGCTCTTTGATCACAGGGAGAATATGAGGATAAGGCATCTCTAACTTCTGGGAGCGGGCGCGTACCCACTTGAGATAAGGCTCCAACGGGATGGAATTCATGTGCCCCAGTGTCTTGCTGTCTATCTTACTGGGCATCCTCCAAGCTCTGATAAATCTCTGGCGAAGTCCTTGTGCATCGTTGTCGAAGTCAAAAACTATGTCAGGAATTAACATGTCATGAGGGTCGTCCCTCCGAGCATAACCAAACTGTCTCCAAGCCAGGCACGGGTTGTAAGTAATACCTCCTCTGATTCCAAGTAAAGGAACATTAGGGTACTCCCCGCAACGATCAATGATAGTGACATCCTCTCTGGACCGAGAACACCAATGTATATCTGCATGTGTAAGAGTCATCAATCGTTGTGACCATCTCAAACCCCGCTCATTCTTCAAAACTGATTGCGGAAGGTGCGAAATAAACCACCTTCCCAGGAGAGGAGTACAACACATAAGAACACCTCTTTTTCTCATGGTTCGAGTGTAACATGAGTGAAGGATGTCCCCAAGCAACGTAGGTATAGGATTTCTGGACATGAAGATCTGGACAACACTGATATCTATAAGCTGATCTGGGTTAGAGAACAACACCAAACCATAGACAAGGAGGGCCATAACTTCTTCAAAATCTTGTAGGTCAAGGGAGTTCCAATATTCTTGGGCCTTTTCAAACAGAAACCTGGCTAAGAACCCTTTGATACCACTTCTAGCTTCCAAATGTCCCTTGAGGTCAGATGATTGTAGGTGTAAGGCCTTAGCAATCTCTTCAAGTTTGGGTTCCTTTTCCGTACCGTTGTAGGGTAGTTGATCAAGGATAGGGATCTTCAGAAGCCGGGAGAACTCTTATAATGTAGGCACCAGTTGATAATCCAGGAAGGTGAAACAGTGATGCAGAGGGTCAAAGAACTGGAATAGGACCTTTATCATATCTTCCTCAAGGTTGGTGTTGACCAAGCTGATGAGTCTTCCATGTCTCTCACTGAATGAAGAGCTCTCGGGAATCCTGGATATAAGCTCCTTAAGCTGAGGAGGGATCCTTACAAGGCTGATCTGAATTGTCTTTCTGCGAACAGTTTCCATGTCCTACAAAACAAGAACAAAGATGAAGATTCGAACCCCTGAAATGGTTAGCCAATGCATATGATGCTGGATGATGTCATGATGCTATGATTAAACACACCACAAATATTTACAAAGGCAAACATGATAAGGCACACAAGTCACACCACAACCCTTAGAGTTTAGGCCAGCATGGGGTCTGGGTATTACCCTCTTGAAGTTGGTGGGCTCAACCTGTCCTATTAGAAGTAACCGGGTTCTAAGGGTCCCAATATCACTGGATTGCTTTCATTGTTCATCGTTTCGATTTAGCCACTGAACTGGCGACCGAAATATCCCAGGAAAGCAACCCTCAATTGAGTGTAGTATCGAGTATCAACCAACCTCGGACTGCACCAAAGTCAGTTATCCCACTACCCTAAAGAGGCCAAGATGGTTCAATTAAGGTTCCTAAGGTCAGTTGATGCTTCACGACACCACATGGAGGCCCTGTACTCTCCTTGACTGAACTCAAGGGTTACCGGTACACACCAAAGTGCCACATCAACATATCAGACTGTTTCAACCATGTCGGTATACCCCGCACAGTTCCCTCACAGCCTTGTTGCTACTTTCTAAGAAGGTATCCCCAGATCCGGGTTAGGATCTATAGAACTCCCAAGACAGTCCCACAATTTAAAGCAAACAAGTCAAAGCAATTGAAAACACAGTGATCTTAGTCCTAAGGTACACCTCACTTTTATAGGTATCCCCAGCAGAGTCGCCAGTTCTGTGATCGGTGGATCTGGAACTGACTGTTTAACACTGGTTCACGAAATGTCGCGGAAGCAAGAGTCGCCACCGTCTTTTATTTTCTCCAATATGGAAAGGACAAAAGCACAGAAAAATTCCTTATTGAGAATAGTTCTCGGTTCGGGAGGTAGATTTATAGAAAGGGAAGGTGTTAGCACCCTTTCTATCCATGGTTATCCATGGACTCTTAGATACTTGCTCATTGTGTTTTCAAAAGTGTTTGCTTTTCAAGATGTGAGTGGGTTTGAAAAAGTTTCTTTTAAAGATTTCAGAATGACTCTTGTATCAGTCCTCAAGAGTGTTTGAAAAATTGTTTTGAAAGCTTTTTGCAAAGTGTCGGTGTGAAAAGAGTTTTTGATTTGTTTTTGAAATAGAGCAAGTATCTACGAGTCATCTACCTACCCTAAGGAATTAAGCTGTGTAGAAGTCCTTAAAGTAGTGCCATCCCACCATTGAGAGATAGGTAGCACCACCGTTGGAGGTATGCAGGTCAATTCGAGTTTAGGGACAGTGTGGTCACCAGAGCAACATTAGGACACCTTAGAAACTACCCTTATGCCATTGATCTTTTTATTCCGAGGCGACCGTTTCGAGGCAACTATTCCGAGGCAACCGTGTCGAGGCAACTTGTTTCGAGGCAACTAGATCAATGGACATAAGAACTTACTAAGACGTCCTATACTCGACGACCACGTTTCGAGGGGCAAGGCAACAATGTGATCATCAGAGCAACAGTAGGACACCTTAGAAGCTACCCTTATGCCATGTTCATGGACATAAGGACTTACTAAGACGTCCTATACTCGACGACCACGTTTCGAGGGGCAAGGCAACAGTGAGGTGTACCCTAAGAGTGGTGTGTGAATTGTGTGTTATTTTCAGTTATTATTTGTCTTGATCATGCATTGAGTGAGCTACGTTTGTTTTTATTTGGGCATTCATTCTTTCATGTGATTATTAACAGTTAAAAGGTGCGGGAATTAAAATGCGGAAAATAAAGGTCCTACGCTATTACAAGGCGCGGGTCTACAACGCCAAATTAAACCAAGACCCGATTTGAATGAAAGTACGGAAAGTAAATATCCTAATTATCTATTACAAGGCTTTGGGGCAAGTACATAAATTTCACAAAGAAAAATAAAATAAACGCGCGAAGAGAAATTAGAATCGAGAATGCGAGGGCGTTGGACCCTTTAAGGAATTGAATTGAAATTATTAAATTTAATTAAATTAAATAAAGAAAAGAACTTATTTTTGATGTTTTTGGATTTATGAAATTAAAGAAGATTAATTGAAATTAAAAGTTAAGTAAAAAGCCTAGTTCTAAATTGTTTTTAATTTATTAAAAAAAAATATTTAAGTTCTGACCTAATTTACATTAATTATTTAAATGGCATATTTATTTACAAAAATAATTAATAATTAATAATGGTAAAAAAGGAAAAAGAATAAAAGTATTAAAACCCTAATTTCTACATTTTTTAGTTTATTAAAAAAAACATTAAAATTAAACCTAAAATTAAAACTAAATTGGTTAACAAAATTTATTTACAAAATAACATTAAATAAAATATATTTTTATTTTTATGATTTCTGATTTTTTTGGTATTTTTATATTATAAAACTAATTTTATGGAATTAAATAAAACAAATAATATAATTAAAATAAATAAAAGAAAAGAATAAAAATAGAGAAAGGAAAGGCAAACATGGGGGTGTTGACCCAAATTGAGGAGGTCTTTGAAGCAATCAGGCCCACTGCTATCCAGGCCTTCATTGACTTTTTGGAATTGTGTATGGAGCGTTTGACAGCGTGCATGGTGGACTGCAGGTCTTGGCCATTGGATTGACCTCATGGGCGCGTGGCAGGCAGAGGCATATGCGTTGTATGGTGGGCCTCTGGTCATATGCTGCATAGAAACACTTGAAGCAAAATAATAGAAATTATTTGGGGGACCTGGGATTCGAACCCAGGTCCCAGTGATTACAAGACACGCTAGCCACCACTGAAGCATTTTGACGCGTTTGTTAATAACGTACAAAACAAATATTATATGGAAAGAAAACCAGTAATGCTGAAACACAACAATTTTCGCGCGTGGATTCAAATACCCCAATGCCTGCTTGCCACGTCCATCATCTTCTTCCCTTTCTGCAAAACAATAAACATATAACGGGGATTTTAAACCCCCCCCCCCCCAAAAAAATACCATCTGCAGAAAATTGCGAATAGGCCATAGTGAAAAAGAAAAAGGGCGCGATATGATCAATTGCTTCGTCTGAATGTTCTGAGTCCAATGGTCCTGGTTTGAGTGGCCAATTGTTTCTTATTTATGAAACCCCAAATCAGAGCTTCAGAAACCCTAACAATCGTTAATGGTGATTTTTGATACAGGCAACCATTCTTCAATTGAATGGTACCATTAGCTTTGGAATGATCATGTTAGCATAAATCACACATTAAAAGGCATTAACATGACATGAAAATGAAAACACGAATATGTAAAAAGTTATGAACAGGGCAACGTGTTTCTACCAGTTCTTTGTGTATGGAGAGTGGAAAATGATTGAGGCACGTCAAAAAATGTCCCAGCAAGCCTTTGGAATGGATTGTAGGCTTTGAAAGGAGCTCTATCTCTGTTTTCAGTTTTGAGAATTTTGTGAAAAAATGCAAAGTTGATTATGAGGTTGTAGCGCAGCTTAGGTCTTGTTCTTGTCTCTGATCACTTGTATATGCATTATGTAATGTGTTTCAATTGGAATTAAGGGCCTTGAAGCCTTGCATTCATACATAAGATTTTGCCATAAACCTCCATTAAAACACCTTCCATCTTTGTACCAAATTTTGAATTCTTGCTTGATTAGGCCTTGGTACGAATTTGGGATGTTGTATAATGATGATTCAAGGCTAATCAAGATCAAATATGTCCCTTAATTAACCTTTTTGATTTTTATTTGATTTTAAAGGATTTAAAATGAATTAAATCCAATAAAATCTAATAAAAATGAAAAAATTAATTTTAAATATTTAAATAAAAGGTGGGACACGTGGGAAGCATGGCCAAGCTGATTCAAGTGGAAAAAGTGGGCCCCTTTTGTCAAAAATGAAGTTTCAAGGATAAATGATTTTGGCCATTTCACAAAAATTTCCCAACTTCTCCAATGCATATCTTGCTCAATTTTTAAGCTTTGATCATGTTCTTGGACATTTTAGAAAGGTCTTGAAGTCCTCTAACCAATGTCTTTGGTCCCATGTCATTTTGATTTACCAATCTCAAGTTATGGTCTTTGACTTAAAGTCCCTTTTTGTTGACTTTTGAAAATGACCTATAATGTTGAAATTGATAACTTTTTGTGAGAGCATTTCTTGGACTTGGAATGTGAAGATGAATTGTAGGAAATGTCTTCCCCTTAAAGATGAGCATTGGATGGAATTTTTATGATGAACCATGAAAAAGTTATGCCTTGGTCAAGTTACAGTTGACTTTTCAGTTTACCAAAAATAGAAACTTTTGACACCTTGATGATTTTTGAGCCATTCTTGTGAAATCATGGTCAAGACTTGACCAAATGATGATTGTGGCTTAAAAATAAGATGTTGACCAATTTTTTTGACTTTTGACTGCCAAATGACCATTTTGCCCCTACAGTTGACTGTTGAGCAATTAGGGTTTTTGACTGTGCAACTTGACATTGTAAGCCTTGAAACTTGACATGTAGGTGCTTGACAATGTTTATGAGCATATGGGACTTGATTGAGCCCTTGAAAACTTCAACTTCCTTGCAAGAACCAAAACCCTAATTTGACTGGCTTAGGAGGATGGTTGACTGTGTAGCCCTTGAGTAGACTTGAACCATTTGTGGGTGATTCTTGTCAAAACTTTGAAGATTATGGGAGGGAAAATTTTGGGGTACAACAGGTTTGATTCGTCTGGCCTTGACGAATTCAACCATATGCGTCTCAAGGTCCAATTTTTCCTATAGAGCAAACCCCCAAATTCAGAGTTTGAAAACCCTAGAAAACGTCCATGGTGATTCCTGTTTCAGGGCGCCATAATGCAATTCACCTATACCATTAGCTTCAGAGAGGTTCTAGTAATGCAATATACACAGAAAATCTCATTAATAATGCATGAATATTGAATTATGATTATGGAAAATATAACCAAACCGTGTGACTGTTTTTGATGATTCTTTGAGTGTTGGCCCTTGATTTGATTTGCAAAAGGTTTCTGGGAAGCCTAGCAATGTGCTTGAATCGCTCTAAGGCTTTGAATCGTGCTGGAATATTGAGAACAATTTTGAGTTTTTTTGATATTTTTTCAATATGCTTATGGCTCTTTGCAGCAGTTTTGCACGTGAATCACATTAGGGTTAGCTTGCTTGCATATATGGCAATAGAATTAGGTCAGCAGCTGGGCCTTAATCCATCTATAGGAGAGAATTAGGTTTACACTTTCCTCCATTGTCAACCTTTCCATATTTGAATCAAATCTTAAGATTTTGTGTACACATAAGCCCTAACATGAATTGTTTGGTCAGCACATGATATATGAAAGCTGTATAAATCAAAAAGATACTATTTCATTGATTTTTAGATTTTATTTGAATTATTAAAGATTTAAAATGAATTAAATCAATAAAAATTAAATAAAATAGAAAAATAAATGTTTGATCTTGAAATTAATCATGGGACACGTGTGTGGCATGACAAGGCTGAATCAAGTGGAAGAAAGTGGGCCCTTTTGTCAAAAATTGAAGTTTTAAGGATAGTTGACTTTTGCAAATTCATGAAAATTTCCCAACTTCTCCAATGCATATCTTGCTCAATTTTGATCATATGAACATGTTCTTGGACATTTTGGAAAGGTCTTGAAGTCCTCTAACCAATTCCTTTGGTCCCATGTCATTTTGATTTACCAATCTCAAGTTATGGTCTTTGACTTAAAGTGCCTTTTTGTTGACTTTTGAAATTGACCTATAATGTAGAAATTGATAACTTTTTGTGAGAGCATTTATTGGACTTGGAATGTGAAGATGAGTTGTAGGAAATGTCATCCCCTTCAAAATGAGCATTCGATGGGATTTTTCTGATGAACCATGAAAAAGTTATGCCCTGGTCAAGTTACAGTTGACTTTTCAGCTGTCCAAAAATAGAAACTTTTGCATCTTTGATGATTTTTGAGCCATACTTGTGGAATCATGATCAAGACTTGATCAAATGATGATTGTGGCTTCAAAATAAGATGTTGACCAAAAATCTTGACTTTTGACTGCAAAATGATCATTTTACCCCTGCAGTTGACTGTGAAGCAAACAAGACTTTTGACTGTGCAATTTGATGTTGTGAGTCTTGCAACTTGGCATGTAGATGCTTGACAATATATGTAGGCCTATGGGACTTGATTGGACCACTGAAAACCTCAAATTCATTGAAGGAACCAAAACCCTAATTTTGACTGGCTTAGGAGATGGTTTGACTGTGTAACCCTTGAGTAGTCTTGAACCATTTTAAAGATGATCCTTGACAAACTTGAAGAATATGGGAGGGAAAATTTTGGGGTACAACAGACGCGCTCGGAGAGACGGTCCCCACGAGCTACTTCTTACAGATATTGTCTTTGACTATAAGGAGGACGTTAAAGAGCATCTCCGAAGGTTTATACGAGCCTGGAGCATGGTGAACAGGTCTGACCCTCAAGAGCTAGGATTAAATACCTCTCTCCCTATGCAACCTTATCTCCAGTGGGTTCGAGCCCATGCTCAAAAGCTGGGGATGCCTTATGAAGCTGTTTTGCCGGTGATTGTAGAGTATACTAATGAATAAGGGGTTCCTTATACAACCCTTCATCCCTACATGCCTACTGATCTTGGGGCATTGAAGAGATCTTGGATTCAGTTAAAGGAGGAGAGGGATACCTACAGGGAGAAGTATCATGAGCAGGAAAGGAAGATCTTGAAGCTTACAAGGCAGCTTGAGAATGAAAGGACAATCAATGATTATGTCAGCACGAAGGGAAAACGACCATGGGATTTCTGATGTCTTTTATTGTTTCTAGTTTAGATTTGCTTTTCGGTTTATTTCTTTTGTAACGCCTTAAAAGGCATTGTTAAACATTTTTACAAGTTTGAATCTAATAAAGTGTGTTTTATTTTGGTTTACAAATTTAAATCTCCCAAAGTCTTTGAAATCATTCCATACGTATTCCATTACCATGCACCTCATTACAGGTACCATTACAGGTTTCTTATCTTCTTCGCTATTTATTTCAGCACATAATGTCTTCTGAAACACCTACTGATCAAGCCATCAAAGCTCTTCAAGCACAGAGTGCTCAATTCCAGGAGATGTTCTTGAACTTGGCAAAAGGACAACATAATTTGAAGACTCTCATCCTGAAAGAGAAGAAGAAGAAGAAGAAGAAGAAGAAGGTGGTTCTCCTGAATATGGGTCACAGATTTGGGAATAGGTTGCGACAGGAAGCTGATATGTCTCATTCATCTGGAGGAGGAGAGAATCAAGAGGAAAGAAATGGTCCTAGTCCTGTGGTCTCTGATAATGATACTGATTTTGATGATGAACAGTACCCTCCTGCTGAGGATAGGTACAAACAACTTGAAGACCGACTAAGTGCTATAGAGATTCAGAAGGTCCCTAGTTTGGATTTCGGGGATTTGGGACTAGCTTCTGGTGTGGTGATCCCTCACAAGTTTAAAGCTCATGTTTTTGCTAAGTACGATGGAGCATCTTGTCTAAAGCTCCACCTCCGCTCGCACGTTAGAAAAATCCAACCATACACTGCCAATAGGAATCTGTGGGTCCATTTCTTTCAAGATAGTCAATCAGGGACTCAGCTTGAATGGTTTTATCAATTGGAGGGAGCTAATGTACGCAACTGGAAGAACCTTGTTGTTGCTTTTTACAAGCAATACCAGTATAACGCCGACCTTGCTCCCACACGTACTCAGCTTCAGGGTATGTTTATGGGTGCGGGTGAAGGCTTTAAGGACTACGCTCAGAAGTGGAGAGATCTGGCTGGAAGAGTACAACCCCCTCTGTCTGATAGGGAGTTGGTGGATATTTTTCTTGGGACTTTGTCTGGTCCATACTTTAATCATTTGATCGGTAGTTCATCGTCTGGGTTCACTGAATTGATTTTGACTGGGGAGAGGGTAGAAGCTGGTATCAGAAGTGGCAAGATACAAAAAGGTGCTGCATCAATTACAAAAAAGAAGCCTTTCAAGAAAGAAGCTAGTGCTGTTTACAGCTCGAGGAGCCAAAACCGACCTGAACGCCGCCAAGCAGTTAATGCGGTAGTAATATCAAGACCCACCGTTGCCCCACAACACAACAATCAGCAAAGAGTAGAGAGACCGCAAAGACAGTATACTCGACTCAGTATGACCTTGTCTCAAATTCTACCACAACTGTTAAAGACCAACCTGGTAAATCTGAGGGAAGCCCCGAAGAATCCCAATACCACCTCTCCGCTGTATAATCCAAACGCCCGCCGTGCCTATCTGTTATACCCCAAAATTTGCCCTCTCATTTATCAAGACTTTTCCTCACAAGACTTCTTGGACTCAGGACAAGATTAGGGTTTGCTCAGCTCAGGACATCTCATCTTGCACTGATAACCTGAAATTAGGGTTTGAGTTTGCACAAAAATTTTTGGACCACCAATGCTTCATATGACTTTCATACATCATATTGGAACCTTAAGATTGCTCATACCAAGTTTCAAGCCTTAAATCACACATTTGACCAGTCAATTGGGCAATTGACCTAAAAATCATCTGTATTTAGAGAAAAGTCAACCATGGCCAATTTACAGTCAAACTTCATAATTTTTTATCCACGTCAACATTTTAGACTCATATGTACCATTTGATCAAGTTTGGATCACAACTCCTCAAGAAATTTGATCAAATCATCAAAAGGGCAAAATGGTCAAAATTAGGGTTTTGACTGAGAAAGGGCAATTTTTGATTTTTAACCTAGCCAATGACCAATTAGGTTCAAACATGATTTCAAGGAATCAATGACATCATCTTGACCTAATTACATAGTTCAAAAGATCTCAAGTTCATTGGATTGACAGATGAATTTTCCAGTCAACTGATCAAAAATCAAATGTACACTAAAAAGTCAAACTTTGACTTTTTGGTCAAAATCAAGTGCCAAGGGTCATAATTCATCAAGATGTGTCAAAATATGAAACTTTTTCACAAAGAAAATAAAATTTGGAAATTAGGGTTTTGAATTTGAAAATTTTCATAACTTAGAATTTTTCTAAGTATGGAAATTTTCTTATTTTTTCCCAACTTTTCACCACTTTTTCACCATGATACAATTTGATTCAAAGAAAACTTCCAACATGAAAGTTGTAGTCCTCCATGAAATATACAACTTTTATTCACAAAATTTTCCCAAAAGATGCTTGGATCTCAAGTTATGAATTTGTGAATAGGGGTCCATGAACTAAATAACTTAGTGAAAATTTGCCCTAATTTAGGCAGGTTTTTGACCCAACTTCATGGACATTTTCACCTAGTTCTAAGAGGTATCTCAAAATGCATTTCAAAGATGGATTGTATATCATGTTGTAAGCTTTCCAAAATGTCCAAGAACTCTCTAAGATCATTTGTGGTTAGGGAGAATCGAAGAAGAGAAATTGGCATTTTATCACTTTTGTTCATGCCATTTTCACAAAGTATCAAGTTGCAAATCTGATCTTGGATGCTTGTAACTTGCAATACAGGTCCTAAACTCATTCTAAACTCCATAATTTAATTCTAACTCAGAAGATAAGGGCATTATCTTGGCTTTTGGATCATTGTACAAGAGATAATTCCATTAAAGGCATAAAGGTTACAATGCCATTTTCGTAAAGTGAGCTTTTATAACTTTATCATTCTTGAGCCTTGGAGTTGTCCCTTTGGTGAAGGCAATTTCCACAGATCATAAGCAAAGTATACCAACTCTTGCAGCTCACAAGATAGCCAAGTACAAGCATGTTGCATTTGTCTTGTCACTTTTCTTCAAATGCAAGAAAAGTTGCAAAAGAAGTCAGAACTTGTACAGCAAGGGAAGAGTGGACTTTGTATCATTCTATACATATTCACAAAGTCATTACAATGCTAGACACGAATGCTTAACATCTGAAACCCTCCAACACTCCAAAACTTCATTTTTCTGCCAAAACTGCCAGTTGCTGCAAAACTCTTACCAACTTCATTTTGGCTCGTGCATTTTCCCTTTTAACAGTTGAAACACCTTCTACACATCATACTAAAGCTATCCAGGCCTTTACATTGTTGCTGTAACCCCTGTTTCTGCCATTGCCATTTTTAAACTTGGAGCTTTCAGCTTGACTTCTACAGAGAGTTTTAGCCATCCACAAAGCAAGCTAGGTATTGGAATAGTTTGAAGGAAGTTCAGGGAAGCTCACACGATCCTCAGGCCTCACTCAAAGTCCCCATATTGCCATATCCAAATCCAGCTGAAGGAGGTATTTTTTCAAAACTCTATCTCTCTATTTAGGCATCCTCAAGCCATGATTTGTGAAACAAAAATGTAGTCTATAGCATGGTGAAGCTGTACATATGCATACTTTCCATTTATATTAACTGAGCTGAGAGAATTTGAAGTCTGAAAATGCTGAAATAATTAGGTCACAAATTAGGGCTGATTAAATTCTCTCTGATCTTTGAGAGTTAGGTTACAAATTTTATATCATTGGAATCGTAAGATGAAATGCTACATGTTTTGTGTTATAAGTTTTTGTTTTTATGCAAGCAATAACAAGTTACAAATTGAAGAAGGATACGCGCGCAGAAGGAATGGCTGGAGGACAGGGATGACTGGCCTGGGCCTTGGGCCTTGGGCGCCTTGGGCCTTCTGTTTTTGTTTTTCACACCCCCTAACCACTATTTGCACCCCCTGATTCTTATTATATATTTTTTTTTTGCATTTTTCTTTATATTTTCATGTTTATTGCTTTTAATCATTTTTTCTGAACATTAAAAATCCTAAAAAATAATTAAATAATTTTTTGCAATTTTATTTTATTTTTTGTTATTTTTTACATAGAAAATAGCTTATTAGAATAAATAGAACTTATTTTCTTAAAATAAATTGTAAATACATTTAATAAATACTATACATTTTTATTTTATTATTTTCACATAAAATATTTATTTTGATACATATTTTAATTTTTAATATTTGTACATAATATTATTTATTATTTTCTTGTACAAAAATGGACAAAAATAAATAATAGGAAACATATTTTATTTTAATCAAAAATTAGGGTTTCACCCTTTCAAAAATAATACTATTATTTTTCCTTTTTTCTAGGGTTTACATAAATCATTTTTCTCATACAAAAATCAAATATAAAACATTTTTTCCCTAAATACATTGCATTGCATATTTAAATATTTGTATATTTATTTATTTTGCACAATATTCAATTGGGTTGTAATAGTATTTTTAGGGTTTATTTTGTGCAATATCCCCATTCAAAAACTTATATCCCCCCATAATAATTGTTGTAATAGTTTAGTTTATATTTACGCAATTTATCGCTTTATATATTTGTGTAGTAAATCAGGGTTTTGCATGATAAGACCAAAAACAAACAAATAGACAATACCTAATACAAGACAAATCAAAAGCATGTAAAATAACACACATTGCACACAAGCACCCTTAGGGTTTCACCCACTTGGTTGCCTAAACAAAAATGGCCATGGTATGCATGCGAAGTATCTTGGCAAAACAAAACAAAAATAAGATCATAGTCCCTCGATGACGCTATCAAAAGGTTGCCTAAACAAAGATGACATTGGTCCCTCAAACATGCTAAGATACTTGGCAACATTGCTATTATGGTCATACGATGATCCACGCCCGTCCCATTTACATCCAAAGATAGGGTTGTTTACCAAATCAATGGTAAATCAACAATGTCAAAGGAATAAAAATGCACAAGAAAGATTTTTGAGTAGGTAGAATGCTTCTAGTTACTTGATCAATTTCAAAATAATCCTTGCTACTTTCAAAAACAAACACACATCTTTCAAAACATCTTTCAAAACATTGGAACATTTTTCAAAAGACAAACATCTTTGCATACATTCTTACGAACGAGAATCATTACAAAGATTGCCTAAACAAAGGCCTCTTTCCAAAATACTTTCAAAACCACACAAAGCACCATTTCAAACAATTTCAAAGCAAAGCAAGTGATCTAAACAGGTAACTAAGAGCCCATGGAAAACCATGAATGAAAAGGGTGCTAGCACCTTCCCTTTTCATAATCTACCCCCCGAACTCAAGAAAACATCTCAAAGATCTTTCCTGTGCTTTTTTACCTTTCCTTATTGGATAAAAGAAAAGTCGGTGGCGACTCTTGCTAACCGCGACATTTGCGAACACAAACGCAAAACCTCAAGTTAGTTCTCCCACCGCATCATAGAACTAGTGACTCTGCTGGGGAATATTCTAAAAGTGGGGATACCTTAGGATTTTAGATCACATTTACATGCTTACCTTGTTTTACTTGTTTGCTTTACTCTTTGGTTCTATTGTTTGGGTTTGAATCCTCTACCCGGATTTGGAAAACATTATAGGTAAATAGCAATACGTCGTGGAAACTGTGCGGGGTATACCGACACGGTCTAAGAAATAGTTATGTTAGTGTGACATATTTGTGGGTACCGGTAAGCTTTGAGTCAATCAAAGAGAATACGGGGCCGCTGAGTAATGTCATGAAGCACTAACGAACTTCTAGAAACTTTACTTGACCAACTTGGCCTTTTAGGATATAGTGAGATGACCGACTTTGGTGCAGTCCGTAGTTGGTAGATACTCGATACTACACTCATTAAGGGTTGGTTCCTTGGAATATTTCGGTCACCGGTAAGAGGCTTGAATTGAAACAATGAACAAGGAAACAATCCAATGATATTGAGCTCCTTAGAACCCGGTTACTATTTCTAGGACAGGTTGAGCCAACTAAACTTCAAGAGGGTACTTACCTATGAAACCCCATGCAAGCCTAAACTAGGAACTTGTGTGATTTGCTTGTACATATATACTTGTGCATAACATCATGAACATCATATGCATCCACTAACCTTTTCAAGGATTTTGGAGATTCATCTTTGTTCTTGTTTTGTAGGTTATGGATTCACTTCGCGGGAAAACTATCCAGATCAACCTTGTAAGAATTCCTCCACAACTCAAGGAGCTAGCTTCAAGGATTCCTGAGAATTCTCCATTCATCGAGAGACATGGTCGTCTACTCAACTTGGTCACTTCCAACACAGAGGAGGATATGCTGAAAGTTCTCTTCCAGTTCTTTGACCCTTTACATCATTGCTTCACAATTCCTGACTACCAACTTGTGCCCACTTTGGAAGAATTCTCTCAACTTCTGAGGATTCCTATTCTTAATCAACTACCTTTCAACGGTACAGAAAAAGATCCAAAGCCTGAAGAGATTGCTCAAGCCCTACACTTGCACTCATCTGATGTCACAACACATTGGGAAACTAGAAGTGGTGTCAAAGGATTTTTGTCAAAGTTTCTATTTGAGAAGGCCCAGAGTTGTTGGAACTCCCTAGACTTGAAAGCTTTTGAGGAGATTGTAGCTCTTCTTATCAATGGGATGGTCTTGTTCCCTAACCCTGACCAACTCATAGATGTGATCGCTGTCAAAATCTTCATGTCTCGCAACCCGGTACCTACATTGCTTGGGGATATCCCCCACTCTTTTCACACTCGTACAATGAGGAAAAAAGGTGTTCTCATGTGTTGTACTCCTCTCCTAGCAAGATGGTTTATTTCTCATCTTCCCCAATCAGTCTTGAAGAATGAGCAAGGCTTGAGGTGGTCACAACGGTTAATGACACTTAACCATTCAGATATTCATTGGTGTTCTCGATCCAGAGAGAATGTCATCATTATTGACCGTTGTAGGGAATTCCCTAATGTCCCTATACTTGGCATTAGGGGAGGCATCACCTACAACCCCTGCTTAGCTCTAAGACAGTTTGGTTATGCCCGAAGGGATGACCCACATGACATGCTAATTCAAGGTTTGGTTTTCGACAACGACAACGACAACCAAGGACTCCTTCAGAGATTCATCCAAGCTTGGAGGATGCCCAACAAGGTGGATAGCAAGACTCTGGGACACAAGAATTCCATCCCTCTTGAGCCATACCTCAAGTGGGTACGAACCCGCGCCCAAAGTCTTATGATGCCTTACCCCTCTATTCTCCCAGTGATTATAGAGCCTATTAAGGAAGGAGAGGTTTCATACACCATCATACATCCTGACATGCCAACATCACTCAAAGACCTACAAAGGAGTTGGATATAACTCAAGGGAGAGCGTGATACTTTCGAAGCCCAATTCTATGCAAGTGAGAAGAAGGTTTTGGAACTCACTCGGCTACTTCATGAAGAGCAGACTCTCAACACCTACATTGCACCAAAGAGGATGCGCAACGTCTTTTTACCTTAGAGTTTTGTATTATTTTGCCCAAGGGGAATTGATGTACTAACAATTCTATCTTATTAATATGACGTGTGTTTCTTTTTTGTTTAAAACAAATTTGAATTTCTGAATCCTTGAAAGCATTGCATGAATACATATCATTCATCATAAGCATAAACAGGTCTTCACACCAAGTTTCCTCATCTCTCTGCTGTTTATTTCAGCAAGATGGATATCGAACAAACAGTCAAAGATTTGCAAGCTCATAATTCATAATTTCAACAATTGCTCATGACCTTAGCCAAGGGGCAGGAGGAGCTTAAGAATTTGCTAGAAAAAGAAAAATAGAAAAAGAAAAAGAAGTCAGCTGGTGTGGTTCTCATGGGTAGAAGATTTCAGGGGCAAGCCAGACGAATCTTGGAATTCCCATCAACATCTGAAGAAGGGGAAGGAAAAGGAAAAGGAGCGGCAGTACCATCAGATTCTAAAGGGGAAGAAGAGGAATAAGAGGATTACTCTGAATAACAATACCCTCCGACCGATGACAAATACAAACACCTGGAAGAGCGTCTAGCTGCTATGGAAATCCAAAGAGTACCGGGGTCAGATTTTGAGGAGCTAGGGCTGGTATCAGAAATTGTAACCCCTCCCAAGTTTAAAGTGCCACTGTTTACTAAGTATGATATGGTTTCTTGTCCCAAAATGCACCTCAAATCCTATGTCAGGAAGATTCAACCACATTCTACTGACAAAGACCTGTGGGGTCCACTTTTTCAAGGACAGTTTATCAGGAACGCAGCTTGATTGGTTCTACCAGTTGGAGTGGGCAGATGTCCATAATTAGGAAGACTTGGCAGCAGCCTTCTATAAACAGTATCAATACAACGCCGACTTGGCGCCAACCCGTACTCAGCTGCAGAGTATGGCTATGGCTACCTGTGATACGGTGGGAGAACTGACTAGATGTTTTGCGTTTCATTCGCACTTGTGCGGTTAGCAAGAGTCGCCACCGACTTTTCTTTTATCCAAAAGGAAAGGTAAAAAAGCACAGGAAAGACCTTTCGAGATTATTTCTCGGGTTCGGGGGGTAGATTATGAAAAGGGAAGGTATTAGCACCCTTTTCATCCATGGTTTTCCATGGGCTCTTAGTTACTCATTTAGATCACTTGCTTTTGTTTGATTGTGTGCTTGTGGAGTGGGTTTTGAAAGTATTTTGGAAAATCTCTTTGTAATGGTTCTCGTCTCTATAAGAACGTATACAAAGTTTTGTTTTGAAAAAGTGGTTCAAATATATGTTTGTGAATCGTGTTTCGAAAAGTGTTTTGAAAAGAGGTTTTGCAATGGTTCTCGTCTCTATAAGAACGTATACAAAACGTTTTGTATTTTGAAAGTGTTTTGAAATGGAGGTGTAGGTGTAAATATTTATTGTCGTGAGCAAGCGAGTAACTAAGAGCAAATCTATCTACTCGAAAGGTCTTAAATTGTTCTTTTCTTCTTCATTTTAATGGTGCTATCTTACCATTGATTTGGTAAGAAGCCCCATCATTGGATGTGAAGGGACATGCGCGGGTCAATTTTACAATCATTGAAGGCAACTTGAGAGACGCTTTAGCAATTTTTGTAAGGGACGAGATCATTTTAATCGAAGGCAACATCGAGGGTCATCGAGGGACTACGATCTTTGTTTATTGAAGGGTCATTGCTAAAGTGTCTCATATTCGAGGGACATGATCGTATTTCCGAGGCAACGAGCGAGTTTACCCTAAAGGTGCGCGTGTGAAAAATGTGTTGGTTTCAAGTTATTTATTCTTTGATTAGGTCATCTAACGATTGATTTTTAAATCTTGCCATACATGCCTAGTTACTATACAGTATATGGAAAACAGTAAATTGCGGGAATTGAAATTCTACGCTATTACAAAGTATTCAGGAATGGGGGTACAATTCTTACAAATGGGGATGAATCAAATGAAATAGCAATGTCTAAATATCAAGCAATACAACGAAATCGAATTTTTGTGCGATTTAATATAAAGCTATGGCAATCCATGAGATGAAATCAACAAAGTATGAAATGAAATGTATTTACTAGAAGAAAAAAAAGGTAAAACCTAATCTCATAAAAATAATAATGATTGATTAAAAATATTCTTTATATTTTTTTTTGTATTTTTATTAATTATGTAAAATCTAAAGAAAAATAAATAAACTAAGTTATTATTTTTGGTGTTTTATCATATCAATTTAAAACAAAATTAAATAAAAAAAACAAAATGATAAAAATTAACTTACAAAAAATTAAATCAATTTAATAAAATACTTTAAGTTATGTTAGTAATTTGTTAACAAAAAAAAAGAAGAACAAATTAAAAAAAGAAAGAAATAAAATGGGCTTAAGAAATTGATTTGGGGTGAGGCCCAATCCAAAGTGTGCTATTACTGTTAACAAAACAAGCCAGATGGGGGGTGGGTTAGCCAAAACGCGCATGGTCTTTAGGGGTCTGTAAACGAAACAAGCCCAATGTCTTAAACTATATTAGTTTGTTTGATTAAGGGGGCAAACGAAAATTAGGGTTCTGAGACCCTTTTTGCACACAACGGCGTCAATCATCTCTTTGGCTCACTCTGTTCATCTCCTCATCTCTATTCATCTCTAAACTCTTCTTCTCCTAGTTTCATGGCCGAAACTCTCTATTAACAACATAATCTCTCCTCATCTCACTGTGATTCATGTTTTTTTTCTGGAAACCCTAAGTTCTGATTTATGCCTAAAGTGTTTGATTCTAGCTTATCTGATCTTCCCCCCCCCCCCCCAAATTTTTGTCGCCGGAGCGCCTCTCAATCTCATCTCCTAACCAAGCTCTAATGGTTTTTTCTCTTGAAAAGGTAAAGTCCTGTTTTCGTTAAAGCTTAAACGATTTCCATGTTTTTTTATCTTGTTATGAGTTTTTCTGTAAATCCATCTTATTGTCCATTGAAATGCAGGAAAATATGTTATGAGGAAGGTAAAGAGACCATACCTGTTTGGAATTTTTCTGTGAAATGGAAAGGAATGGTGAGACTGAGAGTAGCGCTCCCTGGTGGCCGGAGACAGGAGGAAGAAATGAAGATGAAGGCCTTGGTATTTCTGGTAACCTTTTTTCTGTCCTCTTTGCTTTGAATGATGATGATGCAGTGCTTCTGGATTTTTTGATTTTTGATTGTTTACTGTGTTTTATTTTGTTGTGATGAAGACTGCTGGTTATCTGGGATGTTTGAGGCTCGTTACTGTTTTATTTGATTATGGTTTTAGGCTTTTGGGGTGGTGTTACTGTGTTTTGAGTTACAGGTTGTTTGTTGCAAGTTTTTGATCCTGTTTTTGGTTATGGATTTTTGGAATGTTGGTATTGAGATGTTGGTTTACAGTTTACAGGTTTGATGATATTGAGATGGTTTTGACAGTTTTGAAACTTTTTTTTGGTTTTTTGAGTTTGAAATGCTTTACAGATTTGATGAGTTTTTTTTTTGGTTTTGGAGGTTTGGTGATTGCTACTGTATGTTGATGAATAGGTCGCGGTTTTGGTTGTTTTTTGCTTTGTTACAGGCTTTGCTGGGGGGTTTTGACAGTTTGGCTTTGACAGATTTTTGAAGGTTTTGAAGTTTGATATCTTTTTGTTCTCTTGATTTGTTGGTTTAACATGTTTGATGAGCTTTCAGATGGTTGGTGATTTTCTGAGTTTTTTGACTTGTTGACAGTTTTTGAGGTTGTTGATTTTGTTGACAGCTTGAAGGTTTGTTTTGGTTATGGTTCAGATTTTGGGTTTGACAGTTTTGTGGAGGTTTGAGGTTATATAGGTTTGATGGGTTGGAGACTTGTTTTCAGTTTTTTTCTGAGTTTGATAAAAAAAATTCTATCTCCTCTTCTGCTTCAAAGTTTCACTGTTATATTGATGTTGCTTTGGTTGAATTCTTATTCAAAAAAGGGGGAGGGGGAAACAAAGAAATTGAATATTTTGCTATGTTGTTCCTTTGGCTTTTGGATGGCAGTTTTGTTTTTTAGCAGCTTCTATGCAATTGTGACAGTCAAGGCAGCAGGGTTGTGCATCCCTAGGTAACTTCTTTCCTCTCTTCTCTCTTAATGACCCTAAGAGTCAATTGCTCTTTTGCCTTTTTCTGAAAAGTTTGCAATAAAAATGGGAAATGATGAATTGGCTTATTGAACAAGCCTCTTGCTTGTTTGACTTAGTTTATCATATTGCTACACTTTCTTTTTTGTTGCCTGCTTTCTACTGCTATGTTGCTGCCTCGTTTGCATTGATGCTGTTTGTATTTTGTCCAATTTTGTGCTGCTGTTTGGGCATTCTGTTTGGTGATGCCATGCTGTTTGCAATATTTGTTTGGCTGCTTGCTTGCATTTCTTGTTGGACATCTTGCTTGGATTTCTTGTTTGGACAACTTGCTTGCATTTCTTGTTTGTCTGGACAATTTGCTTGCATTTCTTATTTCTTCTTTTTGTGAACCAAGAAGAATAATCTTCTTGTGATTTGCAAATAGGGGAAATAAAATATGATGAATAAAAATGGCCTTCTGATTCCAATTTGCAAACTTTAATGACGAACACTTTTTTCTTTTGAAAATTCTTGCTCATGTCCAATTAATTTGTACTAACTTTTTCTTTTGTGTTTTGTTTTCATGTGAGCACAACTGGATGGTGGAAAAGTAGGGGAAGCAAGAGACTCGGTGGCAAGCATGGAAGCAACGGAAGCTCAGTCAACCTTAGGCATAAATTCATTTTCTTTGTAACTTAGAGAGAAACATTCTTGTATTGTATCCAACAATTGTACTAATTTATCTTTTAAATACAATAAATTGTAAAACCTAAAGTATTTAAATAATAAACTGTTTTGTAACAATGTTTGAAATAAATGGAGAAAGTCTTATGAGATATTCTGGTGTCCATTGAAACGCTTTACTGTCAATAATTTGTAATTTCCTCTTCGCATCTTAACTGATTCTTAAAGATTCCCAATCAAGATAATTGAAACAAAATGCTCCAATCTGATAATTTAAATTCCAATAAATTCTGTAATCTTGCAACTACATTCCAAACAAACACGCACTGTGTATTCTATTTCTTAACCAAGCAAATGTTTTAAAAGAAGCAAATCATTTGGTTAACCTGGATCAATCAATCATGAGTGTCCCAAATGACAGTCTTAGTCTTTTACCCCAAACAATCATGCCTTGAGAACAAACACTGTCTTTTCAATAAACTTGAGAAAGGATGAAGATCTGTGAAAACCAATTGAATCTTTTTGAGAATTCATTTTCTTTTTGAGAATTGCAAGAAAAACCCTAGTTGTTGGTTTACTGCCACAGGAGAAAATCTGTTTGATCGATTCCTGAGCCAACTTGAATATCTGAGAAAGCCTAAGGTTGTGTTTTCTATGAAAAATGGGAGGGAAAATTTTGGGGTACAACAGCTGTCCCTGTTCAATCTTCTTGAACCTGAAGAGTTAGATTGGCGAATTTTGCCGTTCGTGACTCGAAGGTAAAAGACGATTGGACACTAGAGTGACCATAAATTTGCACTCGATAAAAGTGCAATTGAGGGAATGGGCTTAAAGATGCCATTTGGAGAGATGTTATAATCTTGTTGGAAATGGGCTTGTAGATGCCATCCAAGAATATTTGGTTGTAAATCGACAGAATAAGCATCAGAATGGTGTCCGTATTTGGAACGTATCTGAACTGTATCTGTACTTGAATCCGAATAAGCGACAGAATGGCTTCCGTGTCTGGAGCATATCTGAACTATATCTTGAAATTGAAATCCGAACGAGTAACAGAATGACTTCCGTGTCTGGAGTGTATCTGAACTGTATCTTGAAATTGAAATCCGAATGAGTAACAAAATGACTTCCGTGTCTGGAGTGTATCTGTACTGTATCTTGAAATTGAAATCTGAATGAGTAACAGAATGACTTCTGTGTCTGGAGTGTATCTGTATTGTATCTTGAAATTTACATCTGAATGAGTAACAGAATGACTTCCGTGTCTGGAGCGTATCTGGATTGTATCTTGAAATTAAGATCTGAATAAGCGACATAATGGCTTCCGTGTCTAGAGCGTATCTGTACCGTATCTTGAAATTAAGTCTGAATGAGTAACAAAATGACTTCCGTGTCTGGAGTGTATCTGTACTATATCTTGAAATTAAGTCTGAATGAGTAACAGAATAACTTCCGTGTCTGGAGCGTATCTGTAATGTATCTTGAAATTGAAATCTGAATGAGTGACAAAATGACTTCCGTGTCTGGAGTGTATTTGTAATGTATCTGAAATCTTTGAATATTTGTTAAAGATAGCTGTTAATCTTATCCTGAAAAGGGTAAAATGTTAGCTGAAACACAAAGTTATGTTGCATGAAATGTATGATGCAATAAATGTGTTTTATCCATGTTTATGATATATGAATGTAATGTGTGTGCATGTAAGCTGATTTGCTGTATTGCTGAGGAAAGTAAATCCTTGACTGCAACCGGGGAAAATAAATCCTTGACCGCTGAGGATTCCGTTGTGAGAGTAATGCCATATACTTCTTGAGGAATCTGCTTGAGGAATCTAGAGAAATTTAATGACTTCTACTGGGGATTGTTGACGGGAGTCTTCGTTCTGTCGAGAAGCAATAAAAACTCTGTGGGGAAAAAGTTTATCCTGTAGTGAAAACTCTGTGGGGAAAAGCTTATTCCGCTGGGGAGTTCAGGAGTTTGGGTTGTATGCCAATCTACTGGGGAGTTACCCTAGGTTGGAGAGAAACAAAAGTTAACCATTATCTGGCTGATTTTCAGGCTTCAAAACAAACTTGCTGGGGGAACCTGGAGAAACTGGATGACTTCCGCTGTGGATTGATAGTTTGAAGTTTCGGCTCCACTGGGGATTGGTAGTTAGTAGTCTCAGCTTCGATGGGGACCTGTAGTTCAAAGTTTTGGCTCCACTGGGGATCTTAATGATGTGCTGTAAGGATTGCTCATGGAATAGCCTAAAGATGTTTTCCTAATCTTTCTACCTATCAGTAATTACTCTTTTTCATCATTTTTATTTGTAAACAGTAATTATGTTCAAATGCATATGTTCATTAATGAATCATTGGACATTTTTGCAAATAAAACACAGGTGTAAAGAAAAAGGCAAATAGTTTTATGTACTTTGAAAGAGATATCTTTGTATTTACTTTGAATAAGTGTTTTGTACAAAGGAGACAGACATCCTAATAAGAGGATGGTGTCATAAAAAATGAGAAAAATTTATACAAAGAAAGATGGCTAAGTGTAAAAAATCCCATGGGGTTCCCATTCTGCTATAGCCTTCGTAACTCTGAATATCTTGTCCATTCGTTGCTTCGTCCGAAGATGATTGGATTGATCAGAAGCTCCAGGTTTGTCTATGAAGAGATTGTCCTTAAAGTGATCCGAAGAGACATAGTCTTACGCTTTAATTCCCTAACTTTTTCCTGGACCGCCCTTCTGGGTTTTCAGTCCTCCAGGAAACCCTTTTTTGCCCAAGTCTCCCTTTCGGGTTTTCAACTTTCCGGGTGTATAGATTTTTTTTTGTTTTATCCCTAATTTTTGCCTGAACCGCCCTTTCGGGTTTTCGATTCACCGGGATGCCCTTGTTTTGCCTAGGTGTGTCAACCTAGCGGGTTTCTTATGCATAGTATCTTTTGACTATGTCTGCGTTCGCAGGGTGCGGCAGATCGTCGCCGTTCATGGTGGTTAAGATCATTGCCTCACCAGAAAAAATGTTCTTGATCACAAATGGTCCGTCATAAGTAGGAGTCCATTTGCCCCTGATATCACTTTGTGGCAAGATGATGCGCTTGATCACAAGATCTCCAACTTGATACACTTGGCATCTGACTTTCTTATTGAAAGCTTTGATCATCCGTTTTTGATACATCTGACTGTGGCAAACAGCAGTAAGTCTCTTTTTGTTAATTAAATTCAACTGATCAAGTAGGGTTTGGATCCAATCGTCTTCACTCAAACCAGCATCTTTCATGATTCTCAAGGAGGGAATCTGAACCTTGATAGGTAAAATGGCTTCCATGCCATATACTAAGGAATAAGGTGTTTCCCCAGTTGATGTGCATGCCGTGGTACGGTACCCGTGGAGAGCAAACGGTAGCATCTCATGCCAGTCCTTGTAGGTGACTGTCATTTTTTGTATGATCTTTTTGATATTTTTGTTCGCAGCTTCGACTGCACCATTCATCTTCAGCCGATAAGGGGATGAATTGTGATGTTGAATCTTGAACTGCTCGCACAAGGCAGTGATCATAGTATTGTTAAGGTTTGTACCGTTATCAGTGATGATCCTTTCGGGGATACCGTACCGACAGATAAGGTTCTGCTTGATGAAGCGGGCAACAACATTCTTAGTAACGGATGCGAAGGAAGCTGCTTTGACCCACTTTGTGAAGTAATCAATGGCTACCAGAATGAAGCGGTGTCCATTGGATGCTTTAGGCTTAATCTCTCCAATCATGTTGATTCCCCACATAGCGAATGGCCAAGGAGCTGTTAAGACATTTAGAGGAACTGGAGGCACGTGTATCTTGTCTGCATAAATCTGACATTTATGACAGGTACGGGAGTGTTGATAGTAGTCAGCTTCCATGGTAGACCAATAATAGCTTTCCCTTAGAATCTTCTTAGCCATCGTATGCCCGCTAGAGTGAATGCCAAATGTACCTTCATGCAATTCAGCCATGATCTTTTCAGCTTCAGCCTTGTCCACACAATGACGCAGAACAAAATCATGATTGTGCTTGTACAGGATACCATTACTTAGGAAGAACTTAGCTTAGAATCTCCTTAAGAACTTTTTGTCATTGACTATAGCTCCTTCAGGGTATTCTTGGGCCTCAAGATACCTTTTGACTTCATGAAACCATGGCTGGTCCACTACTTCTTCGGTATTAATCTCGTGACAATGTGCAGGTTCGTCCATCCGTTCAATTATGATTTGGGGAGCCTCAGTATCCCAGTTAAGTTTAAACATGGATGACATTGTAGCTAGAGCATCTGCTAGCTGATTTTCTTCTCGCGAGAAGTGCCCGAAGGTAATCTGCTAGAAATGTGATAACAACGTCAAGACATGTTCTTTGTAAGGGATGAGGTTTGAATTCTTAGTGTCCCACTCTCCTTTGATTTGACTGATAACCAAAGCTGAGTCCCCAAACACAACTAAAGATTTGATTCCCAAGTCTATGGAAGCCTTGAGTCCAAAGATGCATGCTTCATACTCTGCCATGTTGTTCGTACAGTTGAAGCAAAGTGTGGTTGTAAAAGGAGTATGACATCCTTCTGGGGATATGAGCACAAAACCGATACCGTTACCAAGCGCATTGGATGCCCCATCAAAGTACAGAGTCCATCGGGATCCTTGTTCAGGTCTGTCATATGGTCTGAAATCTTCAACATTGTCCAATGTCATGATGTCTTTGTCGGGGAAGTCAAACTTCATGGATTGGTAATCTTCAACAGCTTGATGAGCCAGATGGTCAGCTAACACACTCCCCTTTATAGCTTTTTGGGTCGTGTACTGTATATCATATTCGGTCAGGATCATCTGCCATCTAGCTATTCTTCCAGACAAAGCAGGCTTCTCAAAGATGTATTTGATCGGATCCATCTTAGATATAAGCAAAGTGGTATGAGTCAACATATACTGCCTTAGCCAGCGAACAACCCATACCAAAGCGCAGCAAGTTTTCTCGAGCAGTGAATATCTTGTCACAGTCGATAAACTTTTTGCTAAGGTAATAAATGGCATGCTCTTTTCAGCCAGACTCGTCATGCTGCCCCAGTACGCACCCTATTGAATTCTCTAGGACGGCCAGATACATGATTAGCGGTCTTCCCTCGACAGGTGGCATCAAGACAAGAGGTTCTAGCAAATACTCCTTTATTTTATCAAAAGAAACTTGACATTCGTCATTCCATCTGACTACCTGATCTTTCTTCAACAGCTTGAAGATTGGCTCACAAGTATACGTTAGGTGAGAAATGAACCTAGCAATGTAGTTTAGGTGTCCCAAAAAACCTCTGACCTCCTTCTCAGTGCGAGGAGCAGGCATTTCTTGTATAGCTTTGACTTTGGTTTGATCAACCTCGATGCCTTTTTTGCTGACAATGAAACCTAAGAGCTTACCGGATCGGACTCCGAATGTGCACTTGTTTGGATTCAATCTTAGTTTGTACTCCTTCAACCTGACAAACAGCTTTTGCAAGTGATCAAGGTGTTCTTCTTCAGTTTGTGAACGGGCTATCATGTCATCTACATAGACCTCTATCTCATGATGTATCATATCATGAAACAAAGCTACCATGGCGAGTTGATAGGTTGCCCCGACATTCTTCAGTCTGAATGGCATCACTTTGTAGCAGAACGTACCCCATTGTGTAACAAAAGTAGTTTTCTCCATGTCTTCAGGTTCCATTTTGATCTGGTTGTAACCTGAAAATCCGTCCATGAAAGAAAATACCTTGTGCTGAGCCGTATTGTCAACCAGGATGTCGATGTGCGGAAGTGGAAAATCATCTTTAGGGCTGGCCCTGTTTAAGTCTCTATAATCCACGCACATTCTCACTTTGTTGTCCTTCTTAGGCACAAGCACAATGTTAGCAACCCATTGAGGATAGGAAGTAACAGCCAAAAATCCGGCATTGAACTGCTTCATAACTTCTGCTTTGATCTTCTCGGACATGTCAGGTCTCATGCGGCGGACTTTTTGTTTCACTGGTGGACAGTCTTCTCTTGTGGGTAGACGGTGTATCACAATGTCTGTATCGAGTCCCAACATGTCTTCGTATGACCAGGCAAAGATCTCAACATAATCATACAGTAGCTGAATTAGGCGCTCCTTGACACTCGGCTCTAGGTTGGCACCCACTCTCATTTCCTTTCCGTCTTCTTCAGTACCAAAGTTGATTGTATCCAACTGCTCTTCATGAGGCAGAATAGCCCTTTCCTCTTATTGTAGAAGTCTAGCCAATTCCCATGGCACCTCACAATCTTCCTCACCTTCGTATTCGGTTTGGTAGATCAGATCTTCAGAGTCACTGAAGGCTATAGCAGTATCGTTACCCATGGGATCCGGAATGGAAGGGTACCTGCATTTGTGAATATGGGTGTGTGTAAGGGTATAGCCACCTTTAAACAAATAAAATTTAAAAATAAAGACAATGAACACAAAAGTTTGTATGAAAAACGTCCATGATTCATTAAATGGCATATGAAGATGAAAAATAAGAACCCTTACAAATGGACCTTTGTGCCTCGGGTAAGACACAAGGTTAAAGAAGTATGAATTGTTTGAGAATTATTACAGATCCAACAGAAATGGAAAAGATAAATTACTGCGGTATGAAAGTAATCGGAACAAAGTCTTTTGCTTCCCAATTGCACAGTCCTCCGTTGACAGTTGGAAATATCCAGTCTTCCAGGCTGCCCTCTTCTTCACTGTCCTCTAGTGCATTAATCATTTGATGACTGATCTTCACAGGTGGCCCTCCGGCACGGGCGCGACACATGGCCTTCTGAGCAGTTGAGGTGAACCTCAAGCCGAACTTGTCTGATTTGAAAGGAAAGTCTGGAAGCTGCCCCCAGATTGTGGATCCTCCCTCTTCAACCACTGCTTTTACATCCTTGAGAGATGACATCCGAGGCAGAGGTCTGGTGATCGTGGGTACAGAGGACACTGTCTTGGTCACCGCTATCTCCTGAGCTACCTCCTCAAAATGCTGGAAAGGAGTTTCGATGAATTCTCCTTCCAATTCTATATAACGGAAAGAATTCAGATGATTGATCATGTATTCCTCTTCGCCATGAACAATTATGATTTTCCCTTGGACAAGGTACTTGAGCATTTGATGCAGAGTGGAAGTGACAGCTCCAGCATGGTGGATCCAAGGTCTTCCAAATAGGCAAGAATAAGAAGGACGGATGTCCATCACATAGAATGTGGAGTTGAAGGTTTCAGTTCCCACCTTAATCGGGATGTCCACCTCCCCGTGGACCATCCTTTTAGAACCATCAAAGGCTCTGACAATTATATTGTTGGGTTTCAGAGTTAAGCTTTCACAATCCAGTCTATCCAAGGCTTTCTTTGGCAAGACGTTTAAAGACGAACCAATGTCTACTAGTACGTGTGTTAGGGTTGTCCCTCTGTATTCCACCGAGACATGCAAAGCATCATTATGTTTTCTCCATTTCGAAGTTAAATCTGCATCGGAGAATCCTAGACCATTGTCAGCTGTTAAACTAGCCACACATTCCTGGAACTGATCAGCGGAGGTTTCTTGTGGCACGTGGGCCGTCTTCAAAAATCTTATTAGAGCCTTAGCATGAGCTTATGAACAAAGCAACAGGGCCAACATGGAGATCTTTAAGGGGGTTTGCCCCAGCTGTTCCACCACATCATAATCGCTTTTCTTGATTATTTTCAAATTTTCCTCCATTTCTTTTTGAGAGGTTTCAGGGATGATCAACGGCTGAGACCTCGTCCTGACGGGCTCTTCTTGGATCCCTTTCCCTCGAACATCAATGGCAGCAGAGGGGATAACCACGGGGGTTGTGACTTCTTCTATGATTGGTGTACTGGCAGATATGTTTACCAGTGTAGAGGTAACCTTAGGAGCAACTGAGGGTCCAAGAATTGCCTTTGGAGGGGAAATCTTTGGAGAAAAGATTCTTCCACTACGGGTGTGATACGGTGGGAGAACTGACTAGGGTTTTGCGTTTGTTTTCGCAAATGTTTCGGTTGAGCAAGAGTCGCCACCGACTTTTTATTTTATCCTAAGGAAAGGTTTAAAAAGCACAGCAAAAACCTTTGAGATTTTTCTTGGGTTCGGGGAGTAGATTATAGAAAGGGAAGGTATTAGCACCCTTTCTATCCATGGTTATCCATGGGCTCTTAGGTACTTGCTTAGATCAACTTGCCTTGGTTTTCAATTGTTTGAAATGGTGCTTGGTGTGTGGTTTTGAAAATGTTTTGAAAAGATGCCTTGTATAGGCTACCCTTGTAACAATTCTTTACTCGAATGTTTTACAAAAGGTGTTTTGTCTTTAGAAAATATGTTTCAAGGTTTTTGAAAGTTGAGTTTGAAAGTGTTTGTGAAGTGGGTTTTGAAATTAGGCAAGTGTTTTCTTTGCAAATTGGCAAGTACTTAAGAGTTATCTACTCTAAAGTTTTCTCAAAGATTTTTGTTATGTTTTAAACCTTTCGACAATTTTGTTCCACCATTGCATTTGGTGGACAATCTTGTTTTAGGAGATGAAAGGGACGGGCGCGGGTCATCGTTTAGACCATAGTTGCAATAGTGTTAAATGTCTTTGGGCAATTTTCTTTAAAGGGACTTGATCATTCATTTAAGCAACATTTTGTGGGACTATGATCATTTGATTGTTTGTTTTTACCCAAAGAAATTCAACATACAATATGGCCCAATTATTTGAAGGAAACAAAGTGGAATACCCTAGGGGTGCAAGTGTGAAATGTGTCGTCCATTTTTCATGCTCATTTATCTTGTATTAGGTCCAACTATTTTGTTCATTTTTATTCGCATACAAAACCCTAATTCTAGCATAGTATGTTTAGAAAGCGATAAAGTGCGAAATTTAAAATCCTACGCTATTACAACACAATAATATGGGGAGGGGGGTACAATGTTTCAAATGGGGATATTTAGACAAGAAATTGAATCTAAGCTATTACATCATTTTCTATGAATATTTACAAGATAAATAAATGTATAATTTAAATGGTAAATAAAACAAATATGCAAGAATGCAAAAGGAATTTTTATATGTATGAAAAAAGTATTATTTATGTAAAATAAAAAAAGAAAAATAAAAAGGTATTATTTTTGAGGTATTTTCAAATTTAGGGTAAGAACCCTAATTTTTTAATCAAAATGGATATCAATTAATTAATGCAAATAAATATTTATGATTTACATACAAAAATAAAATAAATATGGTATATTTGTAAAAAAGGCCCTTTTTTAGTATTAAATATTAAAAAATAAAATATGCACATTTTTTGATATTTTTTCCTAAGTATATTAATATATATATATATATATCCTTATTATTTACTAAATAAATATCATATATATATAAATAATAATAATTAATATTTAATAAAAAAAAATATGTTTTGTATAAAATATTTTTAAAAGGGAAAATGCAATAAAATCAGAAAAAACAAATATATTTGTATTATTTTTTCTATTTATCCTAAATACTATATATCTATATTTATGTATAAATAACTCCTATAAACAAATAAATGCTAAAAAAAATAGAAAAATGGTATAAAAATATATTTTTTATTTTTTTATATTATAAGCAAAAATAAATAAGCCAACATGAAAAAGAAAAATAAAAAAATCATGAAAATCAAACAAACGGGCTCAGGGGGTGTGAACTTAGAAATGTGGTGTGAAAAGAAAATGCAACACAAGCCCAGCCCAGATCACTTCTTCTTCAACCTCTGAACAAAAAACGCGCGCCTGCAAGCTTCATTTAAATATCCTGATTCCTTGATTTTTTGAACAAACTTCCAACACAAAAGATGTTAAGCATGAAACCACGATTCCAAATATATAAAGAACAACTCCTAACTCTAAAAAATGAGAGAGAATTTTAACAATCCCAAATCCTAACCTAAGTTTTCTGCCATTTTCAAACTCCAAATTCTCACAGCTCAGGCAAAAGAAATGAAAAGTAAAAGAATGTACATGTTCAGTGGCATGAGTAGAACATTGTTTATTCACAAACTTAAAGCTAATGATGCCTAATAAGAGAGATACGAATTCAAAAACTTACCTGTTCAGTTGAAGTTCTATCTGGAAATGTAGGAACTTTCAGTGCAAGGTGATGATTGGAAAAGCTTCCTTGAGGTCCAGGGATGCTATTCCAATGTTTAATTTGTTTTGAAAGCTTCTGAATCGAGCTAGAGAACTTCACCTGCAAGTCAGAAATGTGAAAATGGTGGAAGTGGTTAGAGTGATTACAGGTCGTGCTTTTGCTTTTGGTTAGCTTGCATAGATGGTATGGAAGGTGTGTGAACTGGTTTGGGCAAGAGAGCTCGAGAGAAATGAGAGATAGCACTCAAACTGCAGGGCCCGCCCTATTTTTGCAGTTTGAGAGTGATTCTGAGATGGAGGGTGTTTTGAAGGCTAAGGGCTCGTGTATTAGCTTGGTTGTGTTGTGTGGAATGTGTTTGATAACTTTGTCTAAGTGTTCTTGAGCTGATATGGAAGTTTTTATGTGTTATGGCACTTTTCTTCAACTTTAAGCAACAAAATGCAACTTGGTGTTTTAGGTCAGTAGGGGACCTCTAATGAGCTGCATAAACTCTCCTTGATCAGAGTGATTTGTCCATAATCTTGTGCCCATTAGATCTTGCTTGTACTGCTTGGATTTGTAATTGGACATAAAGTGAACTTTTGCAAAAATGGATAGTTTGCTTTATCTATAAATGGATTAAACCTTCATGTAATGTTAGAACACAAAGAACATGGTCTTGGCACAAAGAATATGCATTAAATTTATGAGTGTAATTGAGATAAAAGGCCTGTAATCAAGGGGCATGCTGAGTTTTGAAAATGCATAGTGTTATGAATCATGTTTTGGTCAAGAACAAAAGTGAATTTTTACCATATTGTGAAATTCGATTCTCTCAAGTTATGAGGTTGTTTGATGAGTTCTTGGACATTTTGGAAAGTTTGGAATGTGTACTACAATCCATCTTTGAAATGCAAATTGAAATTCCAAGTGGAAGTGTATGGAAAATGGCCTTGAAGTGGGGTAGAAAACCTTGTCAAAATAGGTTAAAATTTTACTAAGTTAAAAATGGTTTAGTACCCTTATTCAAGAATTTGTAACTTGAGATACAAGCTTCAAATGAGAAAACTTTGTGAATCAAAGTTGTAGATTATGCAACAAGCTACAACTTTCATGTTTTGACTTTTGTTTGAATCCAAATGAATCTTGGTGAAAAAGTGGGGCAAAGTTGGAAAAAAATTAGGGTTTTCCATAACTTAGAAAAATTCTAAGTTATGAAAAATTCCATTTTAAACCCTAATTTGCATTTCTTGGTTTCTTGGTGAACAAGTTTCATGATTTGGCATGTTTTGATGAAAAATGAATCTTGACTCTTGATTTTGACCAAGAAGTCAAAGTTTGACTTTTCAGTATACATCAAAATTGATCAGTTGACTGGGAAATTCAACTGTCAACCTTGTGTACTTGGGATCTTTTGAGCTTGTTGAGCATGTCAAGATAATTCCATGGGGTCCTTGAGTCCATATATGAGCTTGGTTTGCCATTGGCTAGGTCAAACAGTCAAAAATTGCCTTTGTGCAGTCAAAACCCTAAAAATGACCATTTTGCCCTTTTGGTGATCTGATCAAATTTCTTGGGGAATTGTGATCCAAACTTGATCAAATGGTTCATATGAGTTCATAATGTTGATGTGGGTCAAATTTCATGAGGTTTGACTGTCAATTGGCCACAATTGACTTTTTCCCCAATACAGTTGATTTCTAGGTCAACTGTCCAATTGATTGGGCAAAACTTGGAATCAAGACTTGAAACTTGATATGGGTAAACTTGGGAGTCCAATATGAAGCATGAAAGTCATCTTGGGCATTTTAGGTCAAAGCATCTTTGTGCAAACACAAACCCTAATTTGAGTCAACAGTGCAAGGAGAGGTCTTGAGCAGATGAAACCCTAACTGGATCTTGAGCTTCAAGGGCTTTGTGGTGAGAAATCAATGAGAAATGGGAGGGAAAATTTTGGGGTTTAACAGTTGCCCCTGTTCAATCTTCTTGAATCCGAAGAGTTAGATTGGCAAGTTTGCCTTTCGTGACTCGAGGGTAAAAGGAGATTGGACACTAGAGTGCCCGGAAATTTGCACTTGTCAAAGCAATGGATGCGGGAATGGGCTTAGAGATGCCATTTGGAGATGGGCTTAACGATGCCATCTGGGAGAGTGACAGAAATCTTGTCGGGGATGGGCTTAGAGATGCCATCTGGAAGGGAATATCAGGAAGGTGTCCAAGCTTGGGACCATCTCTGAACTGGGGGGTCTGAACAAGCAATAGATTGACATCCGTTGTTGGGAGGAATCTGTAAACTGTTTTCAGTGGTTTGGAGAAGAAGCTGAACAAGCGATAGGTTAACATCCGTTTACTTGGAGAACCCGCAAACTGTTTTCAGAAATCTTGAAGTTGAATAAGCAATAGAGCAGCATCCGTTGTTGGGAAGCGTCCGTAAACTGTTTTCAAAAGTTGCATCTGAACAAGTCGATAGATTAACATCCATTGTTGGGAAGAATCCATAAACTGTTTTCAGAAGTCTTGAAGAAGAATCTGAACAAATGACAGGTTAACATCCGTTTACTTGGAGAACCCGTGAACTGTTTTCAGAAATCTTGAAGTTGAATAAGCAATAGAGCAACATCCGTTGTTGGGAAGCGTCCGTAAGCTGTTTTCAAAAGTTGCATCTGAACAAGTCGATATATTAACATCCGTTGTTGGGAAGAATCCATAAACTGTTTTCAGAAGTCTTGAAGAAGAATCTGAACAAGTGACAGGTTAACATCCGTTTACTTGGAGAACCCGTGAACTGTTTTCAGAAATCTTGAAGTTGAATAAGCAATAGAGCAGCATCCGTTGTTGGGAAGCGTCCGTAAGCTGTTTTCAAAAGTTGCATTTGAACAAGTCGATAGATTAACATCCGTTGTTGGGAAGAATCCATAAACTGTTTTCAGAAGTCTTGAAGAAGAATCTGAACAAGTGACAGGTTAACATCCGTTTACTTGGAGAACCCGTGAACTGTTTTCAGAAATCTTGAAGTTGAATGATTTTAGTCTGTCGACTGATCCTTCCTGAAAAGGTAAAGAATTAGTTGTATGCAATGTTATGATGCATGATGCAATATACGTGACATCAATGTTTATGACATGAATGTGATGAATGCGCATGTAAGCTGACGAGCTATCTTGCTGAGGATAAATGAATCCGAGGTGGTTGAAGATAAAAGCATCTTGACTGCTGCCGGGGAAAATAAATCCTTGGCTGCTGCTGGGGAAGAGAATTCCTGATGACCTCTACTGGGGAGTTTCAATCTAATAGGCTCATGCTGGGGAGGTAAGATTGAGAATCTTCAGCTTGATGGGAAGTAACTCTGGCGATCTCACTGGGGAACTCAAGATTTCTCTTCCTAAAACTCTGTGGGGAGAAGGCTCATTAGTCTGGCTCCGCTGGGGATATTGAAAATTTGCACTCTGAGGGAAATTGAGCTCTGGAGGACTCTCTGGCTGGTGATGACAAAGATAAACTCCTCTGGGGATTAAACTGATAAGTTGTGCTGGGAGACTCTTGATGAACTCCGCTGGGGATAGGACGAACTTTGGCGAGTGTGATCTTCTGTGGTTGTTAGCTGAGGATAACCCAGTTATAAGCCTTTGTGAGGAATAACTTTGAATAAAACTCGGGAGAGACGTTCGTGCTCTGTGGGGAAATATCTTCCAGAACCTTACTGGGGATAAGCTTCGAGAATCTGCTGGAGATAGACCTCAGGGTTTGCTAGGGATGTGGGTTCCCAATCTCTTGGGGGTTTCCTTCGAAAGGGTGTCAAGATATCCATCTGTACCTTCATCCTATCAGTAATCCTCTTTCTTAGGTTCATTTAGGAAGTGATTATGTTTCAAATGCATATGCCTATTTAACAAAACATTGGACGTTTCTCAAAATAAAACAAATAGTGCAAGAGAAAAAGAAAAGGGAAATGACACAAATTTTTGGGAAGAGTATTTGTATTGATTTTCTTTGAGTATATTTGTACAAAGGAGACAATCGTCCTAGTAAGAGGACTTTGTCGTAAATATTGAAAGATTTTATACAAAATAAAGGATGGCTATGTGAAATAATTCCATGGGATTCCGTTCCGCTATAGCTTTCACAACTCTGAATATCTGTCCATTCAATGCTTTGTTTGACGATGACTGGATTGATCAGAAGTCTGGAACTGGTTGACGAAGAGATTGTCTTTGAAGTGATCCGACGAGATATAGTCATACGCTTTAATTCCCTAACTTTTTCCTGAATCGCCCTTTCGGGTTTTCGATCCACCGGGAAACCCCTTTTTGCCCAAGCCGCCCTTTCGGGTTTTTGACTTGCCGGGTGTACAGATTTTTTCGTTTTTATCCCTAATTTTTGCCTGAACCGCCCTTTCGGGTTTTCGGTTCACCGGGATGCCCATTTTTGCCCAAGCCGCCCTTTCGGGTTTTCGACTTGTCGGGTTATTTTATGCGTAGTATCTTTTGACTATGTCTGCGTTCGCAGGGTGCGGCAAATCGTCGCCGTCCATGGTGGTCAGAATCATTGCACCACCAGAAAATATGCTCTTGATCACAAATGGTCCTTCATATGTAGGAGTCCATTTGCCCCTGGGATCACTTTGCGGCAAGATAATCCGCCTGATTACGAGATCTCTGACTTGATACACTTGACGTCTGACTTTCTTATTGAAGGCCTTGATCATCCGTTTTTGATACGTCTGACCATGGCATATAGCAGCAAGTCGCTTCTCGTCGATCAGATTGAGTTGATCAAGTCGGGTCTGCATCCAATCATCTTCATTCAAACTTGCATCCTTCATAATCCTTAGAGAAGGGATCTGGACTTCCATAGGCAAAACAGCTTCCATGCCATAAACCAAAGAAAATGGGGTTGCCCCAGTTGAAGTACGTGTCGTCGTACGGTATCCATGCAGAGCAAACGGTAACATCTCATGCCAGTCTTTGTAAGTGACTGTCATTTTCTGAATGATCTTCTTAATGTTTTTGTTCGCAGCTTCAACAGCACCGTTCATCTTCGGCCGATAGGGAGATGAATTGTGATGATAAATCTTGAACTGTTCGCACAATGCAGTGATCATCGTGTTATTCAGATTTGTACCGTTGTCTGTGATAATCCTATCGGGGACACCATACCGGCATATGAGATTTTGCTTGATAAAGCGGGCAACCACGTTTTTAGTCACAGAGGCGAAGGAAGCTGCTTCGACCTATTTAGTGAAGTAGTCAATGGCAACCAGGATGAAGCGATGTCCATTGGAAGCCGTGGGCTTGATCTCTCCAATCATATCAATGCCCCACATCGCAAAGGGCCACGGAGCCGTCAGGACGTTGAGAGGAACCGAAGGGATATGAACTTTTTCAGCATAGACTTGACACTTATGACAAGTACGGGAATGTTGATGGCAGTCGGCCTCCATGGTAGACCAATAATAGCCTGCCCTTAGGATCTTCTTAGCCATTGTATGCCCGCTCAAGTGAGTGCCAAATGTGCCGCTGTGTATATCAGTCATGATCAACTCTGCTTCAGCTTTATCTACGCATCGGAGTAATACACAATCATGGCTTCGTTTGTAAAGGATGCCGTTGCTCAGGAAGAACTTAGCGGCGAATTTCCTTAAGAACTTCTTGTCATTTACGGAAGCTCCTTCAGGATAATCTCTAGTCTCGAGATACCTTTTGATTTCATGGAACCAAGGTTGTTCCACTACTTCTTCGGTATTAATCTCGTGGCAATGTGCCGGTTCATCCATTCGCTTGATGGTGATTTGGGGAGCCTCGTTATCCCAGTTGAGTTTAAACATGGAGGACATTGTGGCTAGAGCATCGGCTAGCTGATTCTCTTCTCGCGGGAAATGCTCGAAGGTAATTTACTCGAAATGCGGCAACAATGTCAGGACATGTTCTTTGTATGGGATGAGATTAGGATGCTTGGTATCCCACTCTCCTTTGATTTGGCTGATGACCAAAGCCGAGTCCCCAAATACGATCAAAGATTTGATCCCCAAGTGTATAGCAGCCTTGAGACCAAAAATGCAGGCTTCATACTCAGCCATGTTGTTTGTGCAGCTGAAGCAAAGTCGGGCCGTGAAAGGAGTGTGACAACCTTCCAGAGAAATGAGTACTGCGCCAATACCGTTCCCTAGTGCATTTGAAGCACCATCAAAGTACAGGGTCCATCGGGATCCCTTTTCGGGTCCATCATACGGTCCGTCACCTTCAATGTTGTCCGAATTCATAATGTCCTCGTTTGGGAAGTCGAATCTCATGGGTTGATAGTCTTCGATAGCCTGATGAGCCAGATGGTCAGCTAA
This sequence comes from Vicia faba, assembly GCA_948472305.1. Lineage (NCBI taxonomy): Eukaryota > Viridiplantae > Streptophyta > Magnoliopsida > Fabales > Fabaceae > Vicia > Vicia faba. The sequence goes on from CATIWC010002422.1 coordinate 126,613, forward strand.
TACACTCCCTTTTATAGCTTTTTGGGTGGTGTACTGGATGTCATACTCGGTTAAGATCATTTGCCATCTAGCTATCCTTCCAGATAAAGCGGGCTTCTCGAAGATATACTTGATAGGGTCCATTTTGGATATCAATAAGGTAGTATAAGTCAGCATATACTGTCTTAGTCGGCGAGCAGCCCATACCAAAGCGCAGCAAGTTTTCTCGAGCAGTGAGTAGCGAGTCTCACAGTCGGTAAACTTTTTACTAAGGTAATAAATAGCATGCTCTTTTCGACCAGACTCGTCAGGCTGGCCCAAAACACACCCCATTGAGTTATCCAAGACGGTCAAATACATGATCAATGGTCTTCCTTCGACGTGTGGCATCAGAATAGGAGGTTCTAGTAAATACTCCTTGATTCTATCAAAAGCAGCTTGACAATCATCATTCCATTCAACTACCTGATCTTTCTTCAAGAGTTTGAAAATTGGCTCACAGGTAGAAGTCAGATGTGAGATGAATCTGGCAATATAGTTTAAGCGCCCCAAGAATCCTCTGACCTCCTTTTCAGTACGGGGAGCAGGCATCTCCTGTATTGCTTTTACTTTTGCCGGATCGACTTCAATGCCTTTGTTGCTTACAATGAATCTCAGGAGTTTAGCAGACCTAACTCCAAAAGTGCATTTACTTGGATTCAGCCTGAGCTTGTATTCTTTCAACCTGGCAAATAGCTTTTCCAGATGTTCAAGGTGCTCTTCCTCTGTTTGTGACCGAGCTATCATATCGTCTACGTAAACTTCAATCTCATGATGTATCATGTCATGAAATAAAGCTACCATGGCGCGTTGATAAGTTGCCCCTGCGTTCTTCAACCCAAACGGCATCACCTTGTAACAGAAAGTGCCCAACTGTGTGACAAAAGTTGTTTTCTCCATATCTTCGGGGGCCATTTTGATTTGATTATAGCCCGAGAATTCATCCATGAAGGAAAACACTTTATGCTGAGCTGTATTGTCGATCAAGATGTCAATATGAGGTAGCGGGAAATCATCTTTAGGGCTGGCCCTATTCAAATCCCGGCAGTCCACACACATTCTGACTTTGCCATCTTTCTTCGGTACCGATACGATGTTAGCGACCCATTGAGGATAGGACGTAACAGCCAGGAAGCCAGCATCGAATTGCTTCATTACTTCTGCTTTGATCTTTTCGGACATGTCAGGCCTCATTCGGCGAACTTTTTGCTTGATTGGTGGACAGTCTTCTCTTGTGGGGAGACGGTGAACCACGATGTCTGTGTCTAGACCCGGCATATCTTCATAGGACCAAGGGAAGATTTCAACATACTCATTCAACAACTGTATCAGGCGTTCCTTGACTTTTGGTTCCAGATTGGCACCTACTTGCACCTCCTTCCGGTCCTCCTCGGTTCCCAAGTTAACAGTTTCCAATGGCTCTTCATGCGGTAAGATGGCCCTTTCCTCTCGTTGCAGAAGTCTGGCTAGTTCCCCAGGTACTTCACAACCTTCGTCATCTTCATACTCGGCTAGATTGACCAGATCTTCAGAGTTATTGAAAGATACAGCAGAATAGTCACCCATGGAATCCGGAGTGGATGGGTACCTGCATTGGTGAGTGTGGGTGTGTGTAAGGGATAGCCATCCTTAAACAAAAAATGCAAAAGGAAAGAAAATGAACATAAGCAGTTTATCAAATGAAAAACGTCCAATGAATCATTAAACATGGCATATGAATATGAAAAATAGTCAAAACCCTTACAAGTGGACCTACATGCCCCGGGCAAGGCAGGAGGTGAAAAGATAGTGTACGGATTGTTTGAAAGTAAAATATTACAGACCAAAAATGGGAATGTTTAACAGATAAATTACTGATGAATAAAAGTGATGGGGACAAAGTCTTTAGCCTCCCAATTGCTCAATCCTCCTCTGACAGTTGGATAAATCCACTCTTCAATGTTGCTTTCCTTGTCTTCATCTTCCAGGGCGTTGATTCTGTAAGGAGAAATTTTGACTGGCGCTCTTTCAATCTTTGACTGGCGCATAGCCTTCTGGCCAGCGGCTGTGAACCCTAATCCAAACTTGTCAGTCTTATGCGGAAAGTCGGGTAACTTCCCCCATGCTGAATTCTTCCCTTCTTTTATTGCGGCCCTTGCATCCTCCAGAGATGTCATCCTGGCCATCTGTCTTGGTTTCTCAGCTGCCAACTTCGCTACTGCTATTTCAGGAAGAACTTCTTCGAAATGTTGAAACGGTGTCTCAATGAACTCTCCTTCAACCTCCACATACCGGAAAGAATTTAAGTGGCTAATCATGTACTCTTCTTCGCCATGGACAGTGATGATCTTTCCCTTGACAGGATATTTCAGCATCTAATGCAAGGAGGAGGTGACTGCCCCAGCATGGTGTATCCAGGGTCTACCCAGCAGGCAGGAGTATGATGGACGGATGTCCATTACATAGAAAGTGGATTTAAACACCTCAGTACCTATCTTGATGGGAATTTCAACCTCTCCATGGACCATTCTCTTCGACCCATCGAAAGCTCTGACGACAATATCACTCGGCTTCAATTCCAACCCTTCGCAATCTAGCCGGTCCAAGGCTTTCTTAGGCAACACATTCAGCGACGAACCGGTATCAACCAAAACATGTGCAAGGGTGGTTCCGCGACACTCGATTGAAATATGCAAAGCATCATTGTGGTTTTGGCCTTTAGGGGTTAGGTCGGCATCGGAAAAACCTAATCCATTGTCCGCAGTCAGGCTAGCCACGCAATGTTGAAATTGATCCGCAGAGGTTTCTTGGGGCACATGAGCTGCCTTCAGAAACTTAATCAAAGCTTTAGCGTGCGCTTCTGAGCAAAGCAATAGTGCCAGCATGGAGATCTTGGAGGGGGTTTGCCCCAACTGTTCCACCACATCGTAATCACTTCTCTTGATTATCCTCAAAATCTCGTCCATTTCTTTCTTGGAGGTTTCCGGGATCACCAAGGGTTGAGCCCTCGTCCTGACGGGCTCATCTTGTATTCCCTTTCCTTTTTTATCAGCAATGGTAGGAGAGACAGCACTAGGAACAACAACTTCTTTAATCAAAGGAGTTCTAGCGGAGAGTTTTACTGATGCAGGGATGACTTCTTTAGCTGATGAGGGTCCAAAGACTGCTCTTGGAGGGGCAATCTCTGGAGAAAATATTCTCCCACTCCTGGTGATTTTGCTGGTGCCCGCAATGTTACTAATGCTGGCTTCTTCATCATCCGGACTTTCTTCAATTACTTCGATTTGCTTGATACCATGGTAGTAGACGTCACCACCATAGTTCCAAGGTATCGACTTCTCAGAAACATAGGGAACAGGCCCTGACATTGTTATCTTTAAAGGAACAGATTTTGCAGCTGGTGTAATCTTAACTGGCTTTTTGACGGCCTTGGAAAGATTGGCGTGAATGGTTATGATTGAGACATTTTCAACATGAACTGGAGCAGTAGAAACTTTTTCGAACAAAATTTGTCGGCTATCCATAAGGCCTTGGATGCCTTTCTTTAATAGCGGACAATCAAACGGCAGAGAGTGGCAACAGTAGCAGTCTTCTTTACATCCCGGGAAGATCCCGACCCTTAACAAATTCAACTTAATGGTTAGCAGTGGAGTAGTCAGATCACTGACGTCAGCAACATACAAATCCTCTTCAACGGCATTGATATTTCGGCCGTGCTTCGGCATAGGTGCAGATATCACATTAGGTTTCTCTGGAGCGTCAAACTCTACCTCCTTAGCCTCTATCAGGTCTTGGATTTTATGCTTGAGTGCCCAACAATCATTGGTGTCGTGTCCAACACTGTCTGAATGGTAGGTGTTGTACCCCAAAATTTGCCCTCCCATTTCCTCAACATTTTCTCATCACAAGACATTTAAAGATCAAGATACAATTAGGGTTTCCTCTGCTCAAGACTTCTCCTTGCACTGTGGACTCAAATTAGGGTTTGTGTTTGCCTAAAGATGTTTTGACCTAAAATGCCTAAGATGACTTGCATGCTTCATGTTGGACTCCCAAGTTTACCTATACCAAGTTTCAAGTCTTGATTCCAAGTTTTACCCAGTCAATTGGACAGTTGACCTAGAAATCAGCTGTATTGGGGAAAAAGTCAACTGTGGCCAATTGACAGTCAAATCTCATAAAATTTGATCCACATCAACATTTTGAATTCATATGAACCATTTGATCAAGTTTGGATCACAATTCCACAAGAAATTTGATCAGATCACCAAAAGGGCAAAATGGTCATTTTTAGGGTTTTGACTGCACTAAGGCAATTTTTGACTGTTTGACCTAGCCAATGGCAAACCAAGTTCACCTATGGACTCAAGGACCCCATGGAATTATCTTGACATGTTCATCAAGCTCAAAAGATCCCAAGTATACAAGATTGATAGTTGAATTTCCCAGTCAATTGATCAATTTTGACTGTATACTGAAAAGTCAAACTTTGACTTTTTGGTCAAAATCAAGAGTCAAGATTCATTTTTCATCAAAACATGCCAAATTATGAAACTTGTTCACCAAGAAATCACAAAATGCAAATTAGGGTTTGAAAATGGAATTTTTCATAACTTAGAATTTTTCTAAGTTATGAAAAACCCTAATTTTTTTCCAACTTTGCCCCATCTTTTCACCATGATCCATTGGGATTCAAACAAAAGTCAAAACATGAAAGTTGTAGCTTGTTGCAAAATCTACAACTTTGATTCACAAAGTTTTCTCATTTGAAGCTTGTATCTCAAGTTATGATTTTTTGAATAAGGGCACTAAACCATCTTTTAACTTAGTGAAATTTGACCTATTTTGACAAGGTTTTCTACCCTACTTCAAGGCCACTTTTCATGCCCTTCCAATTGGAATTTTGATTTGCATTTCAAAGATGGATTGTAGTACACATTCCAAGCTTTCCAAAATGTCCAAGAACTCATCAAACAACCTCATAACTTGGGAGATTCGAATTTCACAAGTTGGCAAAAATTCACTTTTGTTCTTCATCAAGACATGTTCATAACCTTGCCAATTTGAAATCAGTTTGCTTTATGCTTGATTACAGGTCCTTGAACCATTTCATACTCAATAATTTAATGCATATTCAATGTGTTAAGGTCATGTTCTTTGTGTTCTAACATTGCATAATGGTTTAATCCTAAACTAGATAAAGTGGAATTTCCATTTTTGAAAAGTTTAGCTTTATGTCAATTGGTAAATCAAACAAGTACATAGAAGATCTGCTTAGCACAAGATTATGGGCATAACACACTGATCAAGAGGAGTTGATGCAGCACATTAGGGGGTCCTATACTGACCTAGAACACCAATTTGCTTTTGGTAGCTTAAGTGTGAAGAAAGGTCCATAACATATGCTATCTCTCATATCAGCAAAAGAACACAGCACAAAAGATATCAAACACATTCCATAGACCACATTGAAGCTTTTGCACAAGCCATTTCCCTTTCAAACACCCTCCATCTCAGAATCATCCTCAAACTGCACAAACAGGGGTGCCCCTGCAGTTTGAGTGCAATCTCTCAATCCCTTCAAGCATTTCTGTCCAAACCTGTTCCTCTACCTTCCTTACAACATATGCAAGCTATCCAGAAGCTAAGGCACGATCTGTAGTTGCTCTAACCACTCCCACCATTTTCACATCTTTGACTTGCAGGTGAAGTTCTATAGCTTGATACAAGAAGTTTCAAGACAAAGTGAGCATTGAAAAAGCATCCCTGGACTTCAAGGAAGCTTTTCCAATCATTACATTGCACTGAAAGTCTCTCATTCTCCACATAGAAGTTCAACTGCACAGGTAAAAGTTTGAATTCGTATCTCTCTTATTAGGCATCTTTAGTCTTAAGTTTGTGAAGAAACAAAGTCCTACTCATAGCCCTGAACATGTACATAGCTTTACTTTTCATTTCTTTTGTCTGAGTGAAGAGAATTTGAGCTCTGAAAATGGTAGAAAAACTAGGTCAGAAAAGAGGGGGAGAGAAATTCTCTCTCATCTTGGAGAGATAGGTCATGTTCTTTATATGGTTGAAACCGTCTCTTAATGCTCTACACTTTTCATGTTATGAGTTTTGCTTGAAAGTCCAGGAATCCAGAGATAAAAAACGCGTGTTTTGTGTGAAGAAAACTGTACAGAGGTTGAAGAAGGAGTGAAGTGGGCTGGGCTTGGATTTGTGTTGCTTTTCACACCATCTTTTTTAGTTTACACCCCCCTGAGCCCATTTGCTCATTTTTTAACATTTTTGACTTTTTCTTTTTGGGTTGACTTTGTTTATTTTTTCTCATACCATTAAAATTTTTAAAATATTTTTTCCATCACTTTTTGTATTTATGGCATATTTATTTGTTTATTTTTCTTGTTATATACAAATATATATATATATTATTATTGAAATAAATAGAAAATAGTGTAGATACATTTTTTTTTACTTTCTGAAAATATTTCACAAAAAATAATAATAATACTTTTTATTTTATTAAAATATTAAATAAATAAATATTTTTTGTATAATACATATTTAGGGTTATATATATATATATATATATATTTGATTATTAATGTATTTAAGAAAAAGATATAAAAATACTTGATTTTTTATTTTATTAACATTTGATACAAAAATACTTTTTTTTCACAATATACTTCATTTTAGGTTATTTTTATAAATAATAAATAAATAGTAGAATTAAATTAGATAATAATACTTTTTATATAAAAATTAGGGTTTCTTACCCTAAGTTTCAAAATACTAAAAAAATAAATACATTTTTATTTTCTTTTTCCTTTTACATAAATAATATTTTCTCATACACATAGAAACTTTCTTTTTACATTTCACATATTTATTTAATTTACATTTAATTATGCATTGTAAAATACCCAATTGTTGTAATAATTTAGATTTAAATTCTTGTCAATATCCCCATTTGAACATTTGTACCCCCCTTCCCATATTTGGTTGTGTAATAGCTTAGTAATTTTAATTTCGCACTTTATTGCTTTCTAAATAATAACATGCTAGAATTAGGGTTTGTATGCGAAAAAACGATAAAAAAATAGTTTGACCTAACACAAGATAAACAAGCATGAAAATGGACACACAAATCACACTTGCACCCCCTAGGGTATTCCACTTGTTGCCTTCAAATAAATGGGCCATATTGTATGTTGAACATCTTTGGGCAAAGCAAACAGTTTGAATGATCATAGTCCCTCGATAAAACTTTTCAAAACAAACAAAACAAATGATCAAGTCCCTTAAAGAAATTGCCCAAAGACATTTAACGTCGTTACAATTATGGTCTAAACGATGACCCGCGCCTGTCCCTTTCACATCCTAACACAAGGTTGCCCACCAAATACAATGGTGGTGCAAACTTGTTAAAAGGGTTAAAGTATAGCAATAATCTTTTGAGAAACTTAGGAGTAGACAACCTCTTAGTTACTTGAATCAACTTGTAAAACAAAACACTTGCCTAATTTCAAAATCACACATCACAACACTTTCAAAACAAAAACTTTCAAAAAACAAATGAAAACCTTTTCAAAAGACATACATCTTTGTATACATCCCCACATGGATCATTGCAAAGGTTGCCACCACATTGGCCTCTTTTCAAAACATTTTCAAAACCCACACACTCAAGCACCATTTAAAACAATTGAAAACAAAAGGCAAGTGATCTAAGCAAGTAACTAAGAGCCCATGGATAACCATGGATAGAAAGGGTGCTAATACCTTCCCTTTCTATAATCTACTCCCCGAACCCAAGAAAACATCTCAAAAGGTTTTTGCTGTGCTTTTTAACCTTTCCTTAGGATAAAATAAAAAGTCGGTGGCGACTCTTGCTAACCGCAACATTTGCGAATACAAACGCAAACCTCAAGTCAGTTCTCCCACCGTATCACAGAACTGGCGACTCTGCTGGGGAAAACTTTTAAAAGTGGAGTAACCTTAGGGCTTAGATCACTTTTGTTTTCAATTGCTTGCTTTGTTTGCTTTTATATTTGTGGGCTTTGCATCGGAGTTCATAGATCCTAACCCGGATCTGGGAAATACCCTTTTTTTAGGTAGCATAATCTGTGAGGGACCTGTCCGGCGTAGACCGACATGGGTGAAGCAGTGGCTACGTTGGTGTGGCATCTTAGTCTGTACCTATATCCCTTGTGTTGTAACGGGGAGAATATAGGTCTTCTAAGGAGTCATTAAACACCAACCAACCTTAGAACCCTAAATTGACCAACTTGGCTATTAGGACAGTAGCAGTATGCTACACTCATTGAGGCTAAACTCTCGAGATGGTTCTGGCCGCGAGAAAAGATTGCGATGCTGGAGTTATGACCGATTGAGGGTAGCCAATGATTTGAGATCCTCTAGAACCCGGTTACTTTTGATAGGACAGGTTTTAACCAACAAAACCAAAAGAGGGTAATACCTGAAACTCATGCTGGCCTGAAACCTAAGGGTGTCTTGTGTGACTTGTGTGCTTTATCTGCCTATGTGAATACTTGTGATGTGCTTCATCATAGCATCATGCCATCATACCATTGCATGCATCCTGTATAAAAGGCTAACCCATTTCAAAGACAAAAGAGGTTTCATCTTTGCTCTGTTTTGTAGGACATCATGATGCCCGTGCGTAGAAATACTGTCCGACTCAACTTTGTTCAACCACCAGTTTTACTCAAGGATTTGGTTGGGAGGATTCCAAACACTACCTCCTTCATCAACAGACATGGTTCTCTCCTTGGCTTGGTCACTGCAAAATGGGACCAACAACTGATAAGTGTTCTGACCCAGTTTTATGACCCTCTGTACCACTGTTTCACTTTTCAAGACTTCCAGCTAGTCCCTACCCTGGAAGAGTTTTCTTATTTGCTTGGGATCCCTGTCTTGGAACAAACTCCATTCACTGGTTTGGAAAAGACTCCTAGGCCTGAAGAGATTGCTGCAATTCTCCCCTTGACCAAAGAAGAGGTATTGTCCAACTGGGAAACTAGAAATGGGATCAAGGGCTTTTTGGTCAAATTTCTGGTTGGCAAGGCTAATGATTTCTGGAATGACTTGGACTTCAAGGCATATGAGGATATGCTAGCTCTTTTGATCTATGGTTTGGTGCTGTTTCCCAACCCTGACACCTTTATCAGTATCCATGTCATAAGGATCTTCCTGTCTCGGAATCCGGTACCCACTCTTTTGGGTGATATTCTACAACAACTCTATGCTCGTACTGCTCGAAAACGGGGAACTCCGTGGTGTTGTGCTCCTTTGCTAGTAAGGTGGTTTATTTCGCACCTTCCTAAGTTCGTGCTGAAGAATGAAGAAGGAAAAGGTTGGGCTCGGAGGTTAATGTCTCTCACTGATAATGACATCACTTGGACTCTCAGAGGCTTGGATGAGGTAGCTGTTATCGACCGTTGCGGAGAATACCCTAATGTCCCGTTGATTGGTATCCAAGGAGGAATCTCTTACAATCCGTGTTTAGCTCTCCGTCAGTTTGGAAGAGCCAGAGGAGCTGGGCCCCATGAAATGCTGGTTCCTCACTTCCATTTTGAGTTTCAGGCAGGCAGTGACAAACTACGCCAGGGATTCATTAGAGCTTGGGACAGAATCCACAAAGCTGACCCACATGAGTTAGGACCAAAGACTTCTTTACCATTGGAGCCCTATTGCAAATGGGTCCGCATCCGTGCTCAGAAGTTAGGTATGCCGTACGAAGCTGTCAGACCAATCATCCTTGAATCTCCCGATGAAGATGGGGTTCCTCCAACTATCCTCCCTCCTCAGATACCTACTGATTTTGACACCATGAAGAGATCTTGGGCACAGCTAAAGGAAGAACGGGATTTCTATCGGGAGAAGTTCAACGAGCAGGAAAGGAAGGTCCAAAGGCTGACTAAGCAATTGGAGGAAGAACGTGTCCTGAACAACTACATCAGCACTGAGAGGAGGAGGCCATGGGAGCATTGATGAGCTTTGATTATTTCCTTTTGTAGTTTTATTTCCTTTTCCGTATTTTTCATTCCTGTAATGCCTAAGGGCAAATTGTTGAACAATTGAAAAATTTTAATCTAATGAAGTGTGTTTCCCTTTTTTGTCTACAAAGTTGAATCTTATTTGTCTTTGAAAGCATAAAACATACGCATTCCATTACACCATATGCATAGCAGGTACCCTATTTCACAGGTTGCTTAATCTTCTTCGCTGTTTGTTTGCACAGTCATCATGAATTCGGAGTCATCCAGTGAGCAAGCAATCAAGGCCCTTCAGGCCCAAAGTGCACAGTTTCAAGAGATGGTCCTAAGCCTAGCCCAGGGTCAGCAAGAGTTGAAGACTCTACTCCTGAAGAAGAAGAAGAAAAAGAGAACGGCGATGTTCAACGCCGGACGCAGATTTGGGAACACACTCCACAATGAAGCTGATCCAACCACTTCTTCTGCTGAGAAAAACAGTCCCCAAGGGGGAGAAGCTCCTAGTCCCGTAATCTCCGACAACGAGACGGACTATAACGAGGAACAATACCCACCTGCTGCTGACAGATATAAACAATTGGAGGACCGCTTGAGCGCTATGGAAATTCAGAACGTGCCAGGACTGGATTTCGGAGATTTGGGATTATCTTCCGGAGTAGTAATTCCACACAAGTTTAAGGCGCCTGCCTTCGCCAAGTATGATGGGGTCTCCTGCCCAAAGCTGCATCTGAGGTCGTATGTAAGGAAAATCCAACCTTACACGGCGGATAAGAACCTCTGGATTCACTTCTTCCAGGACAGCCTCTCGGGGTCTCAGCTTGAATGGTTCTACCAATTAGACGGAGCTAGCATCAGGCACTGGGAGGATTTGGCAACTGCGTTTTACAAACAATACCAATACAATTCTGATCTCGCTCCTACGCGTACCCAACTTCAGGGTATGTCTCTAGGGACGGGTGAAGGATTCAAAGAGTACGCTCAAAAATGGAGAGATTTGGCTGGCAGGGTGCAGCCTCCATTGACTGATCGAGAGCTGGTTGATATGTTTCTGGGAACGCTGTCTGGTCCGTTTTTCAATCATTTGGTTGGTAACTCCTCCGCTGGGTTCACAGATTTGATATTAACAGGAGAGAGAATTGAAGCTGGCATCAGGTCAGGCAAGATACAGAAGGCTGCCTCTACAAGTGCTGAGAAGAGGCCATTTAAGAAAGAAGCCAGCGCCGTTTATGGCCCTAGAAGGCAAGTCAAGCCCGAAAGTCGCCAAGCCGTTAATGCTTTGGTCATCTCCAAACCTGTTGCTGCTCCTCAGCAGTACAATCAACAAAGAAGTGAAAGGCCCAAGAGGCAGTATACCCGATTGAGTATGACATTATCCCAAATTTTACCCCAACTGTTATCCACCAACCTGGTGACCCTCAAAGAAGCTCCTAAGGTCGTCAACACTGCGTCCCCCAAATACAACCCGAATGCCCGGTGTGCTTATCATTCTGATAGTCCCGGGCACACTACTGATGATTGTTGGGCCCTGAGAAACAAAGTGCAAGATCTAATTGACGCAAAAGAAATTCAGTTTGAAGCGCCGGAAAGACCGAATGTTGTAACGGCTCCTATGCCCCAGCATAGGGTGAATGCCATTGAGGAAGAAGTGTATGCTGTTTCGATAGATGAAGTTGTTACCCCTTTGAAGACTGTTAAGAAGAACCTACTGCGGGCCGGTTTATTTCCGGGTTGCGGCGAAGGTTGCCCATTCTGTGCTATTTCCCTATCTGATTGTCCCTTGCTAAGGTTAGGCATCCAAGGCCTAATGGATAGCAAGGAGATTTTATTCAAAAAGACTGCTGTTCAATTGGTTCCAATGAAAGAAGTTTCCGTGATCACCATCTTCAAAAATCCAATCAAGGCTCCCCCAAAGAAGCCTATTCAAATCTTGACAGTTGCGCCTGTGATCATTACTGTTCCAGGACCCCTCTCCTACGTGTCTGATAAAGCTGTCCCCTGGCATTATGGGGCAGACGTATATGTAAATGGAATCAAGCAAGAATTTGATGCTAGTGCCAGTATCTGCGATATCACCGGTCCGGCTAAAGTCACCCGCAGTGGCAGGCTCTTCTCGCCTGACATTGCGCCTCCCGCTATTCGAAAACCCCTCCTCATAAAACCTGCAAGTTTATCAAGTCCTGTTGCTGATCAAATTGTGTCCCCTGCTGCCGAGTCATCAAATGCTCAGGGCAAAGGGATTGAAGAAGAGCCTGCCCGGATGGAGGCACCAATACCCGTGAATGCTGAGGCCTCCCGACAAGAAATGGAGGAGATTCTGAAGATAATAAAGAAAAGTGATTTTAATGTTGTTGAGCAGTTAGGGCATACACCCTCCAAGATCTCCCTGCTCTCCCTATTGCTATGTTCCGAGGCTCACGCTAAGGCATTAATCTCATTTCTCAAGACGGCCCATGTGCCGCAAGAGACGTCTGCAGTCCAGTTCACTGACTGCATAGCCAATCTGACGGCGGACAACGGCTTGGGCTTTTCAGATGCTGACCTGACCGCAAAAGGGAGAGACCACAATGATGCCCTGCATGTTTCTATTGAATGCAGGGGCACTACTCTAGCGCATGTGTTGGTGGACACTGGTTCTTCTTTGAATGTTCTTCCGAAAAAGGCTTTGGATCGTCTGGATTATGAAGGCCTGGAGTTGAAACCCAGCAATATCATCGTCAGAGCCTTTGGCGGTTCCAAGAGGATGGTTCATGGAGAGGTTAACATCCCTATTCGTGTGGGCTCTCAAGTGTTTGACTCTACCTTTTACGTGATGGATATACGTCCATCGTACTCCTGTCTGTTGGGTAGACCTTGGATCCACAAAGCTGGGGCAGTGACCTCCACCTTACACCAAAAGCTGAAGTATCCCGTCAGGGGGAAAATTGTCACTGTGCAAGGAGAAGAGGAGTATATGGTGAGCCATTTGAATTCCTTCAGGTACATCGAGATGGACGGAGAATTTATTGAAACTCCCTTCCAACATTTCGAGGAGGTACATCCAATTTCAGCAGCTGCGGAGACAATGGCCGAAGAGAATGATTCCATGAAGATGGTTTCCCTAAGGGATGCCCGGGCTGTGGTTCAGAAAGGCGATGGTGCACACTGGGGTCAGCTTCCTGACTTCACTCAGAAGAACGACAAGTTTGGGCTAGGCTTTACTGCAAAGGCTCAGAAGGCGGTGCGCAAAGAGAAGATTGGAAAGGCTCCGGTGTTTATTTCCAGCTCAAGGATGAATGCTATCGAGGAGGATGTGGAGGAAGCTGAGTTTGATAATTGGATCTACCCGACTGCCAGCGACGGACCAAGCAACTGGACAGCAAAGGATTTTACCCCTATCACCTTTGTCACGCAGTAATTGATTTCTTTTGATTTCCAAATTTGTAACAAACAATATGTTAAAACTCTGTTGGCTCGGTGTCCTGCCCGGGGCATCGTAGCTCCATTTGTGAGGGCTTTTTGTATGACATTTTCATATATCATCAATCAAAACATTGGACGTTTGTTGCATTTCAAATCTTGTGCTCCTTTTCTTTCTGTGTTATACATATTGCAAAAACAGCTATATTTACACACACTCACTTATACAGGTTTCAATCCACTCTGGATCTCACTGGCAACAGCTCTGCTACCGCCAGTTATGACTTCGAAAATCCGATCAACTTGGCCGAAGACGAAGGTGAAGATGATTGCGAAGTGCCTGGTGAACTCGCAAGACTGCTACTACAGGAAGAGAGGGCTATTCAACCACATGAAGAGCCTGTGGAGACAATTAACTTGGGTACTGAGACAGATAGAAAAGAGGTCAAGATTGGTGCCAATCTAGAGCTCAGCGTGAAGCAACGATTGATCCAGATGCTACAAGACTACATGGAGATCTTTTCTTGGTCCTATGAAGATATGTCCGGTTTGGATGCCGACATTGTAGTTCACCACCTGCCAACCAAGGAAGATTGCCCTCCAGTAAAGCAAAAAGTTCGACGAATGCGTCCAGAGATGTCTGAGAAGATTAAAGCTGAGGTGATGAAACAGTTTGATGCAGGTTTCCTCGCAGTAACTTCTTACCCTCAGTGGGTTGCCAATGTTGTGCCAGTACCGAAGAAGGACGGTAAGGTCAGAATGTGTGTTGACTACAGGGATCTGAACAGGGCCAGCCCCAAGGATGATTTCCCCCTACCTCACATCGATGTCCTTGTTGATAATACAGCTCAACACAAGGTGTTCTCCTTCATGGATGGCTTCTCAGGGTATAATCAGATCAAGATGGCTCCTGAAGATATGGAGAAGACTACATTTGTAACTCAGTGGGGGACCTTCTGTTATAAGGTCATGCCATTCGGATTGAAAAATGCTGGGGCAACCTATCAGCGTGCCATGGTTGCTTTATTTCATGATATGATCCATCATGAGATTGAAGTATACGTTGATGACATGATTGCAAGGTCTCAAACTGAGGAGGAACACCTTGATCATCTGAGGAAGTTGTTTGACCGACTCAAGTTGTACAAGCTGAGATTGAATCCCAACAAATGCACCTTCGGGGTGAGGTCCGGAAAATTGCTAGGTTTCATTGTAAGTGATAAAGGTATCCAGGTGGACCCTGCCAAGGTTAAGGCTATTCAAGAGATGCCGACCCCAAAAACAGAGAAAGAAGTCAGAGGTTTCCTAGGACGATTGAATTACATTGCCCGATTCATATCACATCTGACTGCTACTTGTGAGCCAATCTTCAAATTACTGAAGAAAGATCAAGTGGTACGCTGGAATGATGAATGTCAGGCCGCCTTTGAAAGAATAAAGGAATACCTCCAAGAGCCACCCATTCTTATGCCACCAGTGGAAGGAAGACCTCTGATACTATACTTGACAGTGCTTGATAATTCAATGGGGTGTGTGCTGGGGCAGCATGACGAGTCTGGCCGAAAAGAGCACGCTATTTATTACTTGAGCAAAAAGTTTACCGACTGTGAGTCTCGTTACTCACTGCTTGAGAAAACTTGCTGCGCTCTTGTATGGGCTGCTCGCCGGCTGAGACAGTATATGCTGACTCACACTACTTTATTGATTTCAAAGATGGATCCCATCAAGTACATATTTGAAAAGCCCGCTCTGTCTGGGAGGATAGCGAGATGGCAAATGATCTTAACAGAATATGACATCCAGTATACAACTCAGAAAGCAATTAAGGGGAGTGTACTGGCTGATCATTTGGCACACCAACCTGTGGACGATTATCAATCATTGAACTTTGATTTTCCGGACGAAGACATCATGGTGGTAACTGACTGTGAAGTACCTGGACCGGATGAAGGACCTGAGGAAGGATCCCGATGGTCTATGAATTTTGATGGAGCCTCCAATGCTTTGGGTAACGGCGTCGGCGCTGTAATCATATCTCCCAAGGGGACTCATACTCCACTCACCGCCCGATTATGTTTCAGCTGCACCAACAACATGGCAGAATATGAGGCATGTATCATGGGTTTACAAGCTGCAATCGACCTGAGGATCAAGTTTCTAAGTGTCTTCGGAGATTCCGCTCTCGTGATCAATCAGATCAAAGGCGAGTGGGATACGAAACACCCGAATCTCATTCCTTACAAGGAGTATGTGTCGACCTTGCTCCCTCACTTTGAAGAGATAACTTTTGAGCACTTCCCTAGAGAGGAGAATCAGCTAGCGGATGCACTAGCCACGATGTCTTCGATGTTCAAAGTTAAATGGGACAATGAGGCTCCTCAAATCACAATCTGGAAGTTGGATGAACCGGCTTACTGCTGCGAGCTCGAGGCTGAGAAGGTGACTGAAAAACCCTGGTATCACGAGGTGAAGAGGTACTTGGAAGCCCAGGAATACCCTGAAGGTGCATCTGTCAATGATAAGAAGTTCATGAGGAGATTTGCTGCAAAATTCTTCCTCAGCAACGGCATTCTCTACAAACGGAATCATGATTCAACTCTGTTACGTTGTGTGGATAAGGCTGAAGCAGAGAAAATTATGATGGAACTACATGAAGGTACATTTGGGACCCATTCCAGTGGACACACCATGGCTAAGAAAATCCTTCGGGCAGGATATTTCTGGTCCACAATGGAAACCGATTGTTACCAACACTCCCGAACTTGTCATAAGTGCCAGGTCTATGCTGACAAGGTGCATATCCCTCCGGTTCCTTTGAATGTCCTAACGGCACCTTGGCCTTTCGCAATGTGGGGCATCGATATGATCGGTGAGATCCGACCAACGGCATCCAATGGGCATCGTTTCATCTTGGTGGCGATCGATTACTTCACGAAATGGGTCGAGGCAGCTTCCTATGCCACAGTAACCAAGAGCGTCGTGGCACGATTCATCCGGCATAATCTGATTTGTCGGTACGGAGTCCCAGAAAGAATCATTACGGACAATGGTACCAATCTCAATAACAAAATGATCACTGAACTCTGTGAACAATTCAAGATACAGCACCACAATTCTTCCCCCTATCGGCCGAAGATGAATGGGGCTGTAGAGGCCGCCAATAAAAATATCAAGAAAATTGCGCAGAAGATGACAGTGACCTACAAAGATTGGCACGAGATGTTACCGTTCGCTCTTCATGGGTATCGCACCTCAGCAAGGACATCAACCGGGGCAACTCCTTTCTCCTTGGTCTACGGCATGGAGGCAGTCTTGCCGATTGAAATCCAGATACCCTCTCTTCGGATAATGAAGGATGCAGACTTGAATGAAGATGATTGGATCCAAACTCGACTTGATCAACTAAATCTAATTGACGAAAAGAGGCTCACCGCTATCTGTCACGGTCAAACGTATCAGAAACGGATGATCAGGGCATTTAACAAGAAAGTCAGACCGCAAGAGTATCAAGTTGGGGACCTGGTAATCAAACGCGTCATCCTTCCTCAAAGTGATCCCCGGGGCAAATGGACCCCTACTTATGAAGGGCCATTTGTGGTTAAACGTGTGTTCTCAGGAGGAGCCATGATCCTAACCACCATGGACGGTGACGACCTTCCTCACCCCGCCAATGCAGACATAGTGAAAAAATACTACGCATAAATAAAAGACCCGCTAGGTTGACATACCTAGGCAAAAATTAGGGCTTCCCGGCGAACCAAAAGGGTTCGGGCAAAATAAGGGATGAAATGAAAAAAATCTGTACACCCGGCAAGTCGAAAACCTGAAAGGGCGGCTTGGGCAAAAAAGGGTATCCCGTTGGACTGAAAACCCGAAAGGGCGGTCCAGGCAAAAGTTAGGGATAAAAGCGTAACACTATGTCTCATTGGATCACTTCGCACCCGGAATTCGGCATCAACTATCTGGCTCAGATTACGGCATCGACCAATCAGCTTCATCTTCGACCAGGCAGCAAAGCGATGAGACGTTCGAAGACATAAAGGCAATAGCAGAGTTGGAACCCAGTGGGATTGTTCACATAGCTGTTTTGTTTTTCAAATTGTAAACTCTATGTTATTTGGCGGCGTCCTCTTACTAGGATGTCAGCCTCTTGTACAAAAAACGCCTATTCACAGGCAAAGTTTAAATCAATACAAATTCACTTGTCCATACAAATTGCCATGGTTTTTCTTTTTCTGTTTTGTCTTGCGAAGAACGTCCAATGTTCATTTTTGATATATGCATTTGACATTAAATTGCTGATCCCTAAATGTTTGCATATGAAAAAAGAGATTAATTACAAGTGACATCAAAGACAGGGGCAATGTGTAGTTGTCTAATGCGGTATAGTTGCTTTGTCCACCAAGGCACCAAGGTAGGTTCAACTGAAAATATTGGCCAAATCATCTTAGCTCCCCGCAGAATAAAACAAGGTTCAGCAGCACTTTCCCCAAGCGGGAGTCGATTCCCCGTCGATCCTGAAAAAGGCACAACGTTCCCCGGCAGGTCCTAAAAGCTCATCCCCAGTAGATTCTGCGAGCTTATCCCCGGCGAAGTACGAACGCCTCGCCCAAGTTTTATTTAGAGTTATTTCCTCAAAAGGACTTATAACTGGGTTATCCTCAGCTAAAAGCCACGGAAGACCGTTCTCGGCAAAAGTTCCTTCAATCCCCAGCGAAGTCTATCTTTGGTATTCCCAAGCAGAGTTTATCTTTGGGGTTTCCCCAGCGGAGTTTATCATCACTATCCTCAGCGAAATCCATCGTTAAAGTCCTCAGCAGGCCTCTCATCAGAGCTTCGGCCAAGTATCTCTTCCGCAAAGCAGCTTCCCGGCCATTCGTCAAGGATTTATTTTCCTAAGATGAAATTACACTCATAAACATTTCACATTTTCATACATCTTGCTTACATACATGATGAGACACATACAACATCAAATGTTGAACATCATGACATCATGCATATCATACATCATGACATTGCATACAGCTTACGTCTTTGCCTTTTCAGGAAAAAGACAACCTCAAAAACGACTACTTTCAACTGTCACAATTCCAGATTCGATACCTGTATCTAGCCCGGGCACATCTGAGAGTGATCAGTTTCCAGACTCGATTCCTGTATCTAGCCAGGGCACGTCTGAAGAGTTTAAAGATTCGACTCCTGTATCCAGCCAGGGCACATCTATCAACTACAACATTTCCGGATTCGATTCCTGTACCCAGCCAGGGCATATCCGTTAACCACATTTCCAGACTCGATTCTTGTATCTAGCCAGGGCACGTCTGCAGAATTCAAAGATTCGACTCCTGTATCCAGCCAGGGCATATCTATTGACAACTATTTCCTGATTCGACTCCTGTATCCAGCCAGGGCACATCTGTGAGCAACCGATTGTAGATTCGATACCTGTATCCAGCCAGGGCATATCCGCATAAGGAGACTGAAGATCAAACACCTGTAACAAGCCAGGAAAACATCTGTCTTTCTTAAACACACAAGTTCTCGCTAAGGAACCTCTTATGCGATCAACACTTCCAAATGGCATCTATAAGCCCATTCCCGACAAAGTTCCGTCACTTTTCCAGATGGCATCTACAAAGCCCATCTCCCTATCCACCATCTCTCCAAATGGCATCTATAAGCCCATTCCCGACACCACATTGTTGAGACTCCAGCATGCGAGTGCAAATTTCCGGGCACTCTAGTGTCCAATCTCCTTTTACCCTCGAGTCACGAAAGGCAAACTTGCCAATCTAACTCTTCAGGTCCAAGAAGATTGAACAGGGGCAACTGTTGTACCCCAAAATTTGCCCTCCCATTTCCTCAACATTTTCTCATCACAAGACATTTAAAGATCAAGATACAATTAGGGTTTCCTCTGCTCAAGACTTCTCCTTGCATTGTGGACTCAAATTAGGGTTTGTGTTTGCCTAAAGATGTTTTGACCTAAAATGCCTAAGATGACTTGCATGCTTCATGTTGGACTCCCAAGTTTACCTATACCAAGTTTCAAGTCTTGATTCCAAGTTTTACCCAGTCAATTGGACAGTTGACCTAGAAATCAGCTGTATTGGGGAAAAAGTCAACTGTGGCCAATTGACAGTCAAATCTCATAAAATTTGATCCACATCAACATTTTGAATTCATATGAACCATTTGATCAAGTTTGGATCACAATTCCACAAGAAATTTGATCAGATCACCAAAAGGGCAAAATGGTCATTTTTAGGGTTTTGACTGCACTAAGGCAATTTTTGACTGTTTGACCTAGCCAATGGCAAACCAAGTTCACCTATGGACTCAAGGACCCCATGGAATTATCTTGACATGTTCATCAAGCTCAAAAGATCCCAAGTATACAAGATTGATAGTTGAATTTCCCAGTCAATTGATCAATTTTGACTGTATACTGAAAAGTCAAACTTTGACTTTTTGGTCAAAATCAAGAGTCAAGATTCATTTTTCATCAAAACATGCCAAATTATGAAACTTGTTCACCAAGAAATCACAAAATGCAAATTAGGGTTTGAAAATGGAATTTTTCATAACTTAGAATTTTTCTAAGTTATGAAAAACCCTAATTTTTTTCCAACTTTGCCCCATCTTTTCACCATGATCCATTGGGATTCAAACAAAAGTCAAAACATGAAAGTTGTAGCTTGTTGCAAAATCTACAACTTTGATTCACAAAGTTTTCTCATTTGAAGCTTGTATCTCAAGTTATGATTTTTTGAATAAGGGCACTAAACCATCTTTTAACTTAGTGAAATTTGACCTATTTTGACAAGGTTTTCTACCCTACTTCAAGGCCACTTTTCATGCCCTTCCAATTGGAATTTTGATTTGCATTTCAAAGATGGATTGTAGTACACATTCCAAGCTTTCCAAAATGTCCAAGAACTCATCAAACAACCTCATAACTTGGGAGATTCGAATTTCACAAGTTGGCAAAAATTCACTTTTGTTCTTCATCAAGACATGTTCATAACCTTGCCAATTTGAAATCAGTTTGCTTTATGCTTGATTACAGGTCCTTGAACCATTTCATACTCAATAATTTAATGCATATTCAATGTGTTAAGGTCATGTTCTTTGTGTTCTAACATTGCATAATGGTTTAATCCTAAACTAGATAAAGTGGAATTTCCATTTTTGAAAAGTTTAGCTTTATGTCAATTGGTAAATCAAACAAGTACATAGAAGATCTGCTTAGCACAAGATTATGGGCATAACACACTGATCAAGAGGAGTTGATGCAGCACATTAGGGGGTCCTATACTGACCTAGAACACCAATTTGCTTTTGGTAGCTTAAGTGTGAAGAAAGGTCCATAACATATGCTATCTCTCATATCAGCAAAAGAACACAGCACAAAAGATATCAAACACATTCCATAGACCACATTGAAGCTTTTGCACAAGCCATTTCCCTTTCAAACACCCTCCATCTCAGAATCATCCTCAAACTGCACAAACAGGGGTGCCCCTGCAGTTTGAGTGCAATCTCTCAATCCCTTCAAGCATTTCTGTCCAAACCTGTTCCTCTACCTTCCTTACAACATATGCAAGCTATCCAGAAGCTAAGGCACGATCTGTAGTTGCTCTAACCACTCCCACCATTTTCACATCTTTGACTTGCAGGTGAAGTTCTATAGCTTGATACAAGAAGTTTCAAGACAAAGTGAGCATTGAAAAAGCATCCCTGGACTTCAAGGAAGCTTTTCCAATCATTACATTGCACTGAAAGTCTCTCATTCTCCACATAGAAGTTCAACTGCACAGGTAAAAGTTTGAATTCGTATCTCTCTTATTAGGCATCTTTAGTCTTAAGTTTGTGAAGAAACAAAGTCCTACTCATAGCCCTGAACATGTACATAGCTTTACTTTTCATTTCTTTTGTCTGAGTGAAGAGAATTTGAGCTCTGAAAATGGTAGAAAAACTAGGTCAGAAAAGAGGGGGAGAGAAATTCTCTCTCATCTTGGAGAGATAGGTCATGTTCTTTATATGGTTGAAACCGTCTCTTAATGCTCTACACTTTTCATGTTATGAGTTTTGCTTGAAAGTCCAGGAATCCAGAGATAAAAAACGCGTGTTTTGTGTGAAGAAAACTGTACAGAGGTTGAAGAAGGAGTGAAGTGGGCTGGGCTTGGATTTGTGTTGCTTTTCACACCATCTTTTTTAGTTTACACCCCCCTGAGCCCATTTGCTCATTTTTTAACATTTTTGACTTTTTCTTTTTGGGTTGACTTTGTTTATTTTTTCTCATACCATTAAAATTTTTAAAATATTTTTTCCATCACTTTTTGTATTTATGGCATATTTATTTGTTTATTTTTCTTGTTATATACAAATATATATATATATTATTATTGAAATAAATAGAAAATAGTGTAGATACATTTTTTTTTACTTTCTGAAAATATTTCACAAAAAATAATAATAATACTTTTTATTTTATTAAAATATTAAATAAATAAATATTTTTTGTATAATACATATTTAGGGTTATATATATATATATATATATTTGATTATTAATGTATTTAAGAAAAAGATATAAAAATACTTGATTTTTTATTTTATTAACATTTGATACAAAAATACTTTTTTTTCACAATATACTTCATTTTAGGTTATTTTTATAAATAATAAATAAATAGTAGAATTAAATTAGATAATAATACTTTTTATATAAAAATTAGGGTTTCTTACCCTAAGTTTCAAAATACTAAAAAAATAAATACATTTTTATTTTCTTTTTCCTTTTACATAAATAATATTTTCTCATACACATAGAAACTTTCTTTTTACATTTCACATATTTATTTAATTTACATTTAATTATGCATTGTAAAATACCCAATTGTTGTAATAATTTAGATTTAAATTCTTGTCAATATCCCCATTTGAACATTTGTACCCCCCTTCCCATATTTGGTTGTGTAATAGCTTAGTAATTTTAATTTCGCACTTTATTGCTTTCTAAATAATAACATGCTAGAATTAGGGTTTGTATGCGAAAAAACGATAAAAAAATAGTTTGACCTAACACAAGATAAACAAGCATGAAAATGGACACACAAATCACACTTGCACCCCCTAGGGTATTCCACTTGTTGCCTTCAAATAAATGGGCCATATTGTATGTTGAACATCTTTGGGCAAAGCAAACAGTTTGAATGATCATAGTCCCTCGATAAAACTTTTCAAAACAAACAAAACAAATGATCAAGTCCCTTAAAGAAATTGCCCAAAGACATTTAACGTCGTTACAATTATGGTCTAAACGATGACCCGCGCCTGTCCCTTTCACATCCTAACACAAGGTTGCCCACCAAATACAATGGTGGTGCAAACTTGTTAAAAGGGTTAAAGTATAGCAATAATCTTTTGAGAAACTTAGGAGTAGACAACCTCTTAGTTACTTGAATCAACTTGTAAAACAAAACACTTGCCTAATTTCAAAATCACACATCACAACACTTTCAAAACAAAAACTTTCAAAAAACAAATGAAAACCTTTTCAAAAGACATACATCTTTGTATACATCCCCACATGGATCATTGCAAAGGTTGCCACCACATTGGCCTCTTTTCAAAACATTTTCAAAACCCACACACTCAAGCACCATTTAAAACAATTGAAAACAAAAGGCAAGTGATCTAAGCAAGTAACTAAGAGCCCATGGATAACCATGGATAGAAAGGGTTCTAATACCTTCCCTTTCTATAATCTACTCCCCGAACCCAAGAAAACATCTCAAAAGGTTTTTGCTGTGCTTTTTAACCTTTCCTTAGGATAAAATAAAAAGTCGGTGGCGACTCTTGCTAACCGCAACATTTGCGAATACAAACGCAAACCTCAAGTCAGTTCTCCCACCGTATCACAGTAGGCACATTTAGCATTGGCATGATAATGCGGGGAGGACGTATTCACATTCTTTGGCGCCTCCTTGATGGTGGCAAGATTCAACTTCAATAGATGGGGAAGCACTTGTGCTGGAGTCATATTAATACGGGTGAACCGCCGTTGTGGCCTTTCCACCCGTTGCTGATTTGGTCTGGACTGGTTATAGCGAGGCTGCTCACTTGGAGTGTTTTGAATCATTACGGCCCCCACAGTTGGCCGACGCTCCATCTTCCCTGCTCTTCTCTGAGAATATACCATAGCTGTCTCTTTCTTAAAAGGCTTCTTCTCAATACTTACAGCAACACCCTTCTGAATCTTTCCTGACTTGATGCCAGCTTCTATTATTTTGCCGGTTAAGATCAAATCGGTAAACCCCGCGGAAGAGTTACCAATTAGATGATTGAAAAATGGCCCAGATAGGGTCCCGAGAAACATATCAACGAGCTCACGATCGGTTAAAGGAGGCTGCACCCTGCCAGCCAAATCCCTCCATTTTTGTGCATATTCTTTGAATCCCTCACTTGTTCCTAGTGACATACCCTGAAGTTGGGTACGAGTAGGAGCAAGATCAGAATTATACTGGTATTGTTTGTAGAAAGCGGTGGCCAAATCTTCCCAATTTCTGACACTGGTTCCTTCTAGCTGATAAAACCATTCCAACTGAGCTCCCGACAGGCTGTCTTGAAAGAAATGAATCCAGAGATTTTTATCTGCCGTATAGGGTTGAATTTTTCTCACGTAGGACCTGAGATGCATTTTGGGACAGGACAGCCCATCATACCTCACAAACACTGGCACTTTGAATTTTGGGGGAATCACAATTCCGGCAACCAAGCCCAAGTCTTCAAAATCCAAACCCGGTACTCTTTGCAATTCCATGGCGGCCAATCTGTCCTCTAAACCCTTGTATTTATCATCAGCTGGAGGGTATTGCTGGTCAGAATAATCTTCATCCTCTTCAACCTCTTCCTCCTCCGCATCAGACTCGGAAGGCACCGCAACTCAATCTCTTTTGCTAGTCCCTTCATCAGAAGTAGGAGGAAATTCAAGCACTCTCCGAGCTTCTTTGTCAAATCTTCTCCCCAAAGTAGCCACCCCGATCCTTTTTTTCTTCTTCATTGGGTCCTTATTCTCCAAATGAGTCTTGATATCCTCTTGACTTTTAACCAAAGTCATCAAGAGTTGCTGGAACTGTGCATTCTGGGCTTGTAGGTCTTTGATGTAACACCCTCTAAAACCCCGAATAAAATTTCGCAACTAATTAAAATTATAATTTCAGAGTACATGTATTAACGAGGATGTCACAATTCTCTTTTAATAAAAACAAGTTCCTGTCATGCATAACATAGAAGCAACTCATACATGTTTACACAGCGGAATAATTTAATTAACAAAACCAATGTTATAATATTTTCAAAATCATCAGGGATTAACACCTGGAAAATATCAATATCATATTATAACAAACATAAGGAAATAAACGAGTCTGACTAAAGCAGCTCGACAAACAAACGTTCCCGAAGTTACAACTATCAGAGCATGACCCGGACAATACTTAAACGGAAATAAACTAGAAACAACAAGCCTTCGCCAAGCACCTGAACGAAGCTCCTCAATCTGAAATATTCAACAGTAAGGGTGAGCATCTAAACTATACATTTGATTATACGTTCATAACAATCAATTCAGAAAACCATAAGCATCACCCAAACAGTTAGCATGTTTCATAGTTTACGAAAACCTTTACAATTCATATATTCATAATGTATCACTTTTCATACTTATAATTAACATCAAACATCATTAACAATTTAGCAGCAATACATGCATACAATCAATTAAATACAACATTGGAAAATCATCCATTCATGTTATATTCAATATAATGCAACACACCCATGCATGTGGTACCATCTTACCGCCCCACTAAATCTCGGGTCACGGATAACTCACCGTTCCATTATATCGCGGACACGGCTACCACCTCAACGTTCCATTAAATCGCGGACACGTATATTGGCCATCATGTTAATTCCACACAATGGGAATTAACAAATGCAACATGATATGTAAAGTATGTAACACTCAGCATACTATTAACATCAATCAACATATCATGCAACATCAACAACATCAATCATAACAGGATATGGATAGCATGTAATCACTCAGCATACTATTAATCATCAATCATATCAAGTTATATCATAATTCATGCTTGATAACATCATCTAAAAGCATGACAATAAAATCTACGTAGTGTTGGTATCATAACATTCAAACGTTATTCGATACAAGCATCAATCAACACTAGGAAATCAATAAACAGCATATTCAAAACATATCAAACACTGCACATCAAAACAGGATCAATCCCGTACATAACAGCATGCACAGAAAACAAAATTCAGAAACCAACACAGGAGGTTTAACACGGGTGCCCGTGTAAATCAACACTGCCCGTGTGGAAATGTGTCCAGAAACACGTTATTTTGCCAATACAGGGGATCAACACGGGCGCCCGTGTGAATCAACACGGCCCGTGTTGAAATGTGTCTGGAAACACATTTTTTTGGCAATACAGTGAATCAACACGGGTGCCCGTGTGAATCCACACGGCCCGTGTTGATGAGCGCGAACCCAAAATTTCCTGTACCTGCAGCAGCTCAGAACAGCAGCCAAACGCGAAAAATACCAGTCAAAACGTGCATTTCGGTACATAACAACATCAATTATGCATAACTCAAAACAACACATCAATTGGAACACAATTCCCTTCTACGTTAGTCAATTTCCAATCTTAAGGACAACATTATTTCACTTAAGGTCTCATTTTCCAAAATCAATCAAAACTCAGAATTTTCATTTTTAAAACATCCTATTTTATCAACAATCCTTTCGTCAACAACAAGTTTTATTAAAATTGACCTTAAGTTACATATTACCCATCCTTTAGGGAAATTCTAACAACATCAAGGTTATCCCTAGAACACCTAAGGTAAATTCACGATCATACAATTTCGATCTAAATCAACAATAGGGATTAATTTCTTAATCGATTCACAACCTTTAGGGAACCTAATCCTTCCTAACGAAATTCGACCCTAAAGTTATCGATCACTAAGAACATCAGGGAAATGGGGTTATCCTACGATTAACCAACCAATTGCATCTAAACCCATAAGCAAATATAAATTGAGTAGTAGCCCCCCTTACCTTATCAAATTGCAGCTTCGAACTCTAGAGCGATTGTTCGTCGTTCTTCAGAGCTCCAATCCCAAATATCTCCAAACACTTCACTAAAATACATAACAATCAAATTCACTTATAAACATAAACACTTTCTCCAATAATCACTTATTAAAATAAGCTCTTAAAGCTACTTAATTCCTCATAATCATATAGAAAATTCCACTAGCTTTCCAACGCATCAAACGGCGCCTAAATCGGAGTTACGGTTCAAAAGTTATGGCCGAAACGATTTTTGGGAAAAACCTACCCGAGCATCAACATAGAAGATCAACACGGGTGCCCGTGTGCATCAACACGGCCCGTGTTGATGACTCTGCAACATCATATTTCACGATTTTATGCTTCCCAAAATCACCCCAACCCATTCCTAATCATCCCCAAACATCCTAAAACCATCAAAATCAAATTCCTACCATATAGCAATGATCTAAGGCATACAATAGGATCAATACCACATCAAAACACCAATCAATTCCATTCATGTTTCATCATCACAACAACCATGGCATCAAGAATCCATCATCCCTACAAATCCCTAACTCATATATATCACAACTTATTCATAGTAAAAGAATGACCAACCCCTTACCTTGGATAATCTGCAGCTCCTGCAACTTCCTCGATCAATCTTCTCATTCTTCTCCTTTCTCTTCTTTACACGTTCTCTGAGTTCCAAAATCCCAAAATCTCAGTTTTACGTGAAAGTGAGCAAAAGTGACATATAAGTCCCAAATAACATTTTACTTCACTTGCACCCCCTCTTTTACCAATAACATCATAAGCCCAATAACCTTCAATCCTTATTTTTCTACAATTATTTATAAAATAAATAATAATCCTTTTACTTTATATTAACCCAAATAAAATAATTCTTATTAAGATAATTCCAAACAAATAAAACTGGGGTGTTACAACTCTCCCCCACTAAAAGAGTTTTCGTCCTCGAAAACATACCTTAGACGAAAAGTCCGGAAACGCCTCTTTCATCTGGCTCTCCAATTCCCATGTAACATTTCCACCTGCTGGGCCTCCCCAAGCTGCCTTTACCAAAGCTATCTCTTTACCTCTAAGTTGTTTCAATTCCCGATCTTCTATCCTCATAGGCAATGTTTCCACCGTCAGGTTATCCCTCACCTGAACATCATCTACTTGGATCACATGAGATGGGTCTGAAATATATCTCCTCAGCTGAGAAACATGAAAAACATCATGCAAATTTGAAAGACTCGGCGGTTAAGAAATACGATAAGCAACTCCTTCAACTCTTTCTGTAATCTGAAACGGACCAATAAAATGCGGAGTCAACTTATTAGATTTCAATGCTCGACCAATACCCGTCATCGGAGTAACTCTCATAAACACATGATCTCCAGCACTGAATTCTAATTTCTTCCTCCTCTTATCATGATAACTTTTCTGACGACTCTGAGAAGCTCTCATCTTCTCTTGAATCAATTTGATCTTTTCAGTAGTCTGCTGAACAATCTCTGGCCCAATTATTGAACTCTCTCCAGATTCATACCAACACAAAGGCGTTCTACACCGTCTACCATACAATGCCTCAAACGGAGCCATACCAATACTCGAATGGTAACTATTGTTATAAGTAAATTCAATCAATGGCAAATAGCTATCCCAAGCTCCACCCTTCTCTAAAACACAAGCACACAATAAATCTTCTAACGATTGAATCGTCCTCTCAGTCTGTCCATCAGTCTGAGGATGATAAGCCGAACTCAACCTCAACTTAGTGCCCAAAGCCTTCTGCAATCCTTCCCAAAATTTTGAAGTAAACCTCGGATCTCTATCCGACACAATACTAGAAGTAACTCCATGCAAACTTACTATCTTCTCAATGTATAACTGTGCTAGTCTCTCCATTGGGTAATCCATTCGCACCGGTATAAAATGAGCAGACTTCGTTAGTCTATCCAAAATACCCCATATCGCTTCACAAGTCTTAGGAGTCCTCGGCAACCCAGATACAAAATCCATAAAAATACTGTTTTTATCCATTCGGAATTCACCTCCTTGACCTTGATTGATCAATGTCAATTTATCAACTAGATTAACATCAGATTTCTGCCCAATCCTGATCTCTCCTAGTATACCACTAGTCAGCTTCAACATACCCAACCTGACACCCTTCAGAGTACTTTCACATACTAAGCTTAAATATCTGAATTGCTCAATTAAATCCAATTCACGAACCATCATCATAGACACATGCAATGATTTCCTGCTCAAAGCATCTGTAACTACATTTGTCTTACTAGGATGGTAAACCAAACAAAATCATAATCTTTGAGAAATTCTAACCATCTTCTCTGCCTCATGTTAAGCACTTTCTGATCGAAAAGATATTTCAAACTCTTATGATCACTATACACCTCTAATCTCGAACCATACAGATAATGTCTTCACAACTTCAAAACGAACACAACTGCCGCCAATTCTAAGTCATGAGTAGGATAGTTTCCTTCATGCACTTTCAGTTGTCTCGGAGCATCAGCCACTTCTTCTCGATTATGCATTACACTCTGCACTAATCCCATCAAGGATGCATCACAATACACAACAAAGTTCTGCCGGATTGGCAACTCCAAATAGGCACACTAGTTAACCTCTTCTTCACCTCTTGAAATCCTTATTCACACTTAGAGTACCAATATACGTTGGACCCCTTCTTACTTAGGATCAACACAATACCATCACAGAAATCACATGTCCACGAGAATTAACTTTACTTAACCAGGATACATATGAAATCACTTCTCTTTCAATAATTCTCAAAACAATTCTCGAGATATTCCAACTATTCATCTTCATCCTTGAAGTAAATCAGAATATCCTCCATCAGTACTACCACAACTTACCAAAATTCTTCGCACTGAACCTTACCTCAGATAAACACTTTACCCCATTTCAACAACACAGCAGTGCTCAACTAAGCTCAACAAGTTTCTAATCACTATAATCGGTCTGGTAATTCTCAATATAGAATCTCATCTACTGGGATGGATTCACACATACCACCATCTGGAACATCATACTCATAACTCGCTTCTTTAAATCGAAGTCACACTTTGATAGCTTATCACCAAGTCTAATCTCTGTCAATTCCCAACACAAGATTTGTAATTACTCCATCAGTCCTTATCCTGAATTGAATAAACCAGAAGGTTTACAATAACGTCACACATATTCTTATACGCCACAACATTCAAGTCTAGACTTCATTTCTTATGAATTATTTACTTGCCTAACAGAACTCTTGTATCATCAGAATTCCATAAAAGTTCTCACTTCCAATCATGGAAAACCAATCTTCCTTCTCGAATCTCCGCTACAGGGAAGCATATCCATCACACTCTTAGCCCACGAGATTCACAAAACAACCAAGTCCAACTAATACCAACCAATCCAGTTTAACACGAAGGTAGACTTCATAATTCCACAAGTACCCCACATTCTCAATATATCATCGTTTACTCTTGTTGGACCTTAGTTCACACTTACAGAACTACTGCTAGCTTCAGAGTGTCACTAGGAATTCATAAACCACTAATACAACACTATCTGTCGCTACACCTTCACTTTCTAGAGAAGTACTCTCCAACTTCACTTGATCGTTCTCTTATCGAACCATCTCAATTTGATCAATACATCGAGACCTTTAATTGGTATTCTTTTCAGATATCAGAATCCGTATCAACTTCTCATATCCATCTTAAAGCAATTGGCTTTGCTCTACCAAGTTCATACACATACTAACAAAACTAGCAAGACATGTCTATCACATCCACTATGCTCCTATTTGCTATCAACAACAGATTAAGGTCGATCAGTCCCTCAATTTGTCAATAGACAACCGAAGACATAATGAATGTAAAAACCCATCTTTACTGACTTCATTAGCACTGCATACAACTGATGCACAAAACCATGAGATAAATTCCACCTAAGTAATGCTCTTACCTCTGAATCCTCTTCAGGACTATGAACAATGCATTCTGTACCATGCTCATACTCTTACCATTTTCCTCACGTCGAGCCATTACTTAGCATCCAGAAGCACCATGGAGAAGTACCAACTTCTCCCCCACTTATCGCAATCTTATCCCTGCAATCAAGTGATCCAAAACAAAGAAGTACCAACAGTGTTTTCAAACACTTATTGCGTACCAAGGGTAATGACACTGACATAACAACTTGGCCGGACAGACCGGCCATGCTCTGATACCACTATTGTAACACCCTCTAAAACCCCGAATAAAATTTCGCAACTAATTAAAATTATAATTTCAGAGTACATGTATTAACGAGGATGTCACAATTCTCTTTTAATAAAAACAAGTTCCTGTCATGCATAACATAGAAGCAACTCATACATGTTTACACAGCGGAATAATTTAATTAACAAAACCAATGTTATAATATTTTCAAAATCATCAGGGATTAACACCTGGAAAATATCAATATCATATTATAACAAACATAAGGAAATAAACGAGTCTGACTAAAGCAGCTCGACAAACAAACGTTCCCGGAGTTACAACTATCAGAGCATGACCCGGACAATACTTAAACGGAAATAAACTAGAAACAACAAGCCTTCGCCAAGCACCTGAACGAAGCTCCTCAATCTGAAATATTCAACAGTAAGGGTGAGCATCTCAACTATACATTTGATTATACGTTCATAACAATCAATTCAGAAAACCATAAGCATCACCCAAACAGTTAGCATGTTTCATAGTTTACGAAAACCTTTACAATTCATATATTCATAATGTATCACTTTTCATACTTATAATTAACATCAAACATCATTAACAATTTAGCAGCAATACATGCATACAATCAATTAAATACAACATTGGAAAATCATCCATTCATGTTATATTCAATATAATGCAACACACCCATGCATGTGGTACCATCTTACCGCCCCACTAAATCTCGGGTCACAGATAACTCACCGTTCCATTATATCGCGGACACGGCTACCACCTCAACGTTCCATTAAATCACGGACACGTATATTGGCCACCATGTTAATTCCACACAATGGGAATTAACAAATGCAACATGATATGTAAAGTATGTAACACTTAGCATACTATTAACATCAATCAACATATCATGCAACATCAACAACATCAATCATAACAGGATATGGATAGCATGTAATCACTCAGCATACTATTAATCATCAATCATATCAAGTTATATCATAATTCATGCTTGATAACATCATCTAAAAGCATGACAATAAAATCTACGTAGTGTTGGTATCATAACATTCAAACGTTATTCGATACAAGCATCAATCAACACTAGGAAATCAATAAACAGCATATTCAAAACATATCAAACACTGCACATCAAAACAGGATCAATCCCGTACATAACAGCATGCACAGAAAACAAAATTCAGAAACCAACACAGGAGGTTTAACACGGGTGCCCGTGTAAATCAACACTGCCCGTGTGGAAATGTGTCCAGAAACACGTTATTTTGCCAATACAGGGGATCAACACGGGCGCCCGTGTGAATCAACACGGCCCGTGTTGAAATGTGTCTGGAAACACATTTTTTTTGGCAATACAGTGAATCAACACGGGTGCCCGTGTGAATCCACACGGCCCGTGTTGATGAGCGCGAACCCAAAATTTCCTGTACCTGCAGCAGCTCAGAACAACAGCCAAACGCGAAAAATACCAGCCAAAACGTGCATTTCGGTACATAACAACATCAATTATGCATAACTCAAAACAACACATCAATTGGAACACAATTCCCTTCTACGTTAGTCAATTTCCAATCTTAAGGACAACATTATTTCACTTAAGGTCTCATTTTCCAAAATCAATCAAAACTCAAAATTTTCATTTTTAAAACATCCTATTTTATCAACAATCCTTTCGTCAACAACAAGTTTTATTAAAATTGACCTTAAGTTACATATTACCCGTCCTTTAGGGAAATTCTAACAACATCAAGGTTATCCCTAGAACACCTAAGGTAAATTCACGATCATACAATTTCGATCTAAATCAACAATAGGGATTAATTTCTTAATCGATTCACAACCTTTAGGGAACCTAATCCTTCCTAACGAAATTCGACCCTAAAGTTATCGATCACTAAGAACATCAGGGAAATGGGGTTATCCTACGATTAACCAACCAATTGCATCTAAACCCATAAGCAAATATAAATTGAGTAGTAGCCCCCCTTACCTTATCAAATTGCAGCTTCGAACTCTGGAGCGATTGTTCGTCGTTCTTCAGAGCTCCAATCCCAAATATCTCCAAACACTTCACTAAAATACATAACAATCAAATTCACTTATAAACATAAACACTTTCTCCAATAATCACTTATTAAAATAAGCTCTTAAACGGCGCCTAAATCGGAGTTACGGTTCAAAAGTTATGGCCGAAACGATTTTTTGGGAAAAACCTACCCGAGCATCAACACAGAAGATCAACACGGGTGCCCGTGTGCATCAACACGGCCCGTGTTGATGACTCTGAAACATCATATTTCACGATTTTATGCTTCCCAAAATCACCCCAACCCATTCCTAATCATCCCCAAACATCCTAAAACCATCAAAATCGAATTCCTACCATATAGCAATGATCTAAGGCATACAATAGGATCAATACCACATCAAAACACCAATCAATTCCATTCATGTTTCATCATCACAACAACCATGGCATCAAGAATCCATCATCCCTACAAATCCCTAACTCATATATATCAGAACTTATTCATAGTAAAAGAATGACCAACCCCTTACCTTGGATAATCTGCAGCTCCTGCAACTTCCTCGATCAATCTTCTCATTCTTCTCCTTTCTCTTCTTTACACGTTCTCTGAGTTCCAAAATCCCAAAATCTCAGTTTTACGTGAAAGTGAGCAAAAGTGACATATAAGTCCCAAATAACATTTTACTTCACTTGCACCCCCTCTTTTACCAATAACATCATAAGCCCAATAACCTTCAATCCTTATTTTTCTACAATTATTTATAAAATAAATAATAATCCTTTTACTTTATATTAACCCAAATAAAATAATTCTTATTAAGATAATTCCAAACAAATAAAACTGGGGTGTTACATTTGACTGTTTGCTCGAGATCCATTCTACTGAAATAAACAGCAGACAGATAAGGAAACCTGGAGTGAGACCTGCTTATGCACATGATGAATGGTATGCTGATGTATGCAATGCATTCAAGGATTTAGGACATTCAAAATTGTTTCAGACAAAGAAGAACGCACGTCATATTAATAAGAAGAAATTTGTTAGTACATAAATGCCCTATGGGCCAAATGTTACAAAATAAACTTCTCAAGGCAGAAAGACATTGCGCATCCTCTTTGGTGCGATGTAGGTGTTGAGGGCCTCTTGCTCGTGGAGTCGGCGGGTAAGCTCTAAAACCTTCTTTTCACTGGCGTAGTAGCTAGCTTCAAAAGTGTTCCGTTCCTCCTTGAGCTGAATCCAACTTTTCTGCATTTCCTCCCACGATGTAGGCATGTCTGGATGTAGGATGGTGTAGGGAACCTCTCCTTCATTGACGGGCTCTTTAATCATAGGGAGAACATGAGGATAAGGCATCATTAGACTTTAGG
Source organism: Vicia faba (assembly GCA_948472305.1). NCBI lineage: Eukaryota > Viridiplantae > Streptophyta > Magnoliopsida > Fabales > Fabaceae > Vicia > Vicia faba. The sequence goes on from CATIWC010002422.1 coordinate 160,882, forward strand.
CTCGGGCTCGTACCCACTTGAGATAGGGCTCAAGAGGGATGGAGTTCTTGTGTCCCAGAGTCTTGCTATCAACCTTGTTGAGTTTTCCCCAAGCTCTGATGAATCTTTGGCGAAGTCCTTGCGCATCGTTGTCGAAGTTAAAAACTAGGCTAGGAATCAACATGTCATGAGGGCCATCCCTCCGTGCATATCCAAATTGCCTCAAAGCTAGGCAAGGGTTGTAGGTGATACCCCCTCTAATTCCCAGTAAAGGAACATTAGGAAATTCTCCGCAACGATCGATAATGATGACATTTTCTCTGGACCGAGAACACCAATGCACATCAGAATGAGTAAGAGTCATCAATCGTTGGGACCACCTTGTACCTTGGTCATTCTTCAAGACAGATTGTGGAAGGTGCGAAATAAACCACCTTGCAAGGATAGGAGTACAACACATGAGAACACCCCTCTTTCTCATTGTTCGTGTGTAAAATGAGTGAAGGATGTCCCCAAGCAATGTTGGTATTGGGTTTCTGGACAAGAAGATTTTGACAGCGTTGACATCTACCAATTGGTCAGGATTTGGGAACAAAACCAACCCATAGATAAGGAGTGCCACAATCTCTTCAAAGGCTTGCAGGTCCAATGAGTTCCAGCATTCTTGTGCCTTCTCAAACAAGAACTTTGCTAAGAATCCTTTGACGCCGCTTCTGGTTTCCCAATGCCCCTTGATGTCAGATGGTTGTAGATGTAATGCTCGAGCAACATCTTCCGGCTTTGGCTCCTTTTCCGTACCGTTGAAGGGTAGTTGATTAAGGATAGGGATTCTTAGGAGTTGAGAAAACTCCTCCAAAGTGGGTACCAACTGATAATCAGGGAAAGTGAAGCAGTGGTGAAGAGGGTCAAAGAACTGGAATAGCACTTTCATCATGTCTTCTTCAATGTTGGTGTTGACTAGGCTGAGCAGTCTACCATGTCTTTCACTGAAGGATGAATTTTCCGGAATTCTTGAGGTGATCTCCTTGAGTTGAGGAGAGATTCTTACAAGGTTGACTTGAATGGTATTTCTGCGAGGAATTTCCATGTCCTACAAAACAAGAACAAAGATGAAGATCCAAAACCCTTGAAACAGTTAGTGAATGCATATGATGTTTTATGATGTTTATGATGTATGCACAAAACATATGTACAAGAAAATCACACCAAACCCTAATTTCAGGCTTGCATGGGGTGTCATAGGTAAGTACCCTCTTGAGTGTAGTTGGCTTAAAAACCTGTCCTATAAATAGTAATCGGGTTCTAAGGAGCTCAATATCCTTGGATTGTTTTCAATGTTCATTGTTTTGGTTTAGCCACTTAACTAGCGACCAAAATATTCCAAGAAAACAACCCTCAATGAGTGTAGTATCGAGTATCTACCAACTTCGGACTGCACCAAATCCAGTCATCTCACTACCCCTAATAAAAGGCCAAGATGGTCAAGTAAGGTTCTAGGTCATTAGTGCTTAGTGACATCACTCAGCGGCCCCGTACTCTCCTTGATTGAACTCAACGGTTACCGGTACTCACAAATATGTCGCACTAATATAGCTATTGCTTAGACCGTGTCGGTATACCCCGCACAGTTTCCACAACGTATTGCTATCTATGAATGTTTCCCAAAATCCGGGTGGAGGATTGTAAACCCAAACAATAGAGCCAAAGTATAAAGCAAGCAAATCAAACAATTAGTCATGCAAGAGGGTGATCTAAGCCCTAAGGTTACTCCACTTTAAAAATAATCCCCAGCAGAGTCTCCAGTACTGTGATACGGTGGGAGAACTGACTAGGGTTTTGCGTTTGTTTTCGCAAATGTTTCGGTTGAGCAAGAGTCGCCACCGACTTTTTATTTTATCCTAAGGAAAGGTTTAAAAAGCACAGCAAAAACCTTTGAGATTTTTCTTGGGTTCGGGGAGTAGATTATAGAAAGGGAAGGTATTAACACCCTTTCTATCCATGGTTATCCATGGGCTCTTAGGTACTTGCTTAGATCAACTTGCCTTGGTTTTCAATTGTTTGAAATGGTGCTTGGTGTGTGGTTTTGAAAATGTTTTGAAAAGATGCCTTGTATAGGTTACCCTTGTAACAATTCTTTACTCGAATGTTTTACAAAAGGTGTTTTGTCTTTAGAAAATATGTTTCAAGGTTTTTGAAAGTTGAGTTTGAAAGTGTTTGTGAAGTGGGTTTTGAAATTAGGCAAGTGTTTTCTTTGCAAATTGGCAAGTACTTAAGAGTTATCTACTCTAAAGTTTTCTCAAAGATTTTTGTTATGTTTTAAACCTTTCAACAATTTTGTTCCACCATTGCATTTGGTGGACAATCTTGTTTTAGGAGATGAAAGGGACGGGCGCGGGTCATTGTTTAGACCATAGTTGCAATAATGTTAAATGTCTTTGGGCAATTTTCTTTAAAGGGACTTGATCATTCATTTAAGCAACATTTTGTGGGACTATGATCATTTGATTGTTTGTTTTTACCCAAAGAAATTCAACATACAATATGGCCCAATTATTTGAAGGCAACAAAGTGGAATACCCTAGGGGTGCAAGTGTGAAATGTGTCGTCCATTTTTCATGCTCATTTATCTTGTATTAGGTCCAACTATTTTGTTCATTTTTATTCGCATACAAAACCCTAATTCTAGCATAGTATGTTTAGAAAGCGATAAAGTGCGAAATTTAAAATCCTACGCTATTACAACACAATAATATGGGGAGGGGGGTACAATGTTTCAAATGGGGATATTTAGACAAGAAATTGAATCTAAGCTATTACATCATTTTCTATGAATATTTACAAGATAAATAAATGTATAATTTAAATGGTAAATAAAACAAATATGCAAGAATGCAAAAGGAATTTTTATATGTATGAAAAAAGTATTATTTATGTAAAATAAAAAAAGAAAAATAAAAAGGTATTATTTTTGAGGTATTTTCAAATTTAGGGTAAGAACCCTAATTTTTTAATCAAAATGGATATCAATTAATTAATGCAAATAAATATTTATGATTTACATACAAAAATAAAATAAATATGGTATATTTGTAAAAAAGGCCCTTTTTTAGTATTAAATATTAAAAAATAAAATATGCACATTTTTTGATATTTTTTCCTAAGTATATTAATATATATATATATATATATCCTTATTATTTACTAAATAAATATCATATATATATAAATAATAATAATTAATATTTAATAAAAAAAATATGTTTTGTATAAAATATTTTTAAAAGGGAAAATGCAATAAAATCAGAAAAAACAAATATATTTGTATTATTTTTTCTATTTATCCTAAATACTATATATCTATATTTATGTATAAATAACTCCTATAAACAAATAAATGCTAAAAAAAATAGAAAAATGGTATAAAAATATATTTTTTATTTTTTTATATTATAAGCAAAAATAAATAAGCCAACATGAAAAAGAAAAATCAAAAAATCATGAAAATCAAACAAACGGGCTCAGGGGGTGTGAACTTAGAAATGTGGTGTGAAAAGAAAATGCAACACAAGCCCAGCCCATATCACTTCTTCTTCAACCTCTGAACAAAAAACGCGCGCCTGCAAGCTTCATTTGAATATCCTGATTCCTTGATTTTTTGAACAAACTTCCAACACAAAAGATGTTAAGCATGAAACCACGATTCCAAATATATAAAGAACAACTCCTAACTCTAAAAAATGAGAGAGAATTTTAACAATCCCAAATCCTAACCTAAGTTTTCTGCCATTTTCAAACTCCAAATTCTCACAGCTCAGGCAAAAGAAATGAAAAGTAAAAGAATGTACATGTTCAGTGGCATGAGTAGAACATTGTTTATTCACAAACTTAAAGCTAATGATGCCTAATAAGAGAGATACGAATTCAAAAACTTACCTGTTCAGTTGAAGTTCTATCTGGAAATGTAGGAACTTTCAGTGCAAGGTGATGATTGGAAAGGCTTCCTTGAGGTCCAGGGATGCTATTCCAATGTTTACTTTGTTTTGAAAGCTTCTGAATCGAGCTAGAGAACTTCACCTGCAAGTCAGAAATGTGAAAATGGTGGAAGTGGTTAGAGTGATTACAGGTCGTGCTTTTGCTTTTGGTTAGCTTGCATAGATGGTATGGAAGGTGTGTGAACTGGTTTGGGCAAGAGAGCTCGAGAGAAATGAGAGATAGCACTCAAACTGCAGGGCCTGCCCTGTTTTTGCAGTTTGAGAGTGATTCTGAGATGGAGGGTGTTTTGAAGGCTAAGGGCTCGTGTATTAGCTTGGTTGTGTTGTGTGGAATGTGTTTGATAACTTTGTCTAAGTGTTCTTGAGCTGATATGGAAGTTTTTATGTGTTATGGCACTTTTCTTCAACTTTAAGCAACAAAATGCAACTTGGTGTTTTAGGTCAGTAGGCAACCTCTAATGAGCTGCATAAACTCTCCTTGATCAGAGTGATTTATCCATAATCTTGTGCCCATTAGATCTTGCTTGTACTGCTTGGATTTGTAATTGGACATAAAGTGAACTTTTGCAAAAATGGATAGTTTGCTTTATCTATAAATGGATTAAACCTTCATGTAATGTTAGAACACAAAGAACATGGTATTGGCACAAAGAATATGCATTAAATTTATGAGTGTAATTGAGATAAAAGGCCTGTAATCAAGGGGCATGCTGAGTTTTGAAAATGCATAGTGTTATGAATCATGTTTTGGTCAAGAACAAAAGTGAATTTTTACCATATTGTGAAATTCGATTCTCTCAAGTTATGAGGTTGTTTGATGAGTTCTTGGACATTTTGGAAAGCTTAGAATGTGTACTACAATCCATCTTTGAAATGAAAATTGAAATTCCAAGTGGAAGTGTATGGAAAATGGCCTTGAAGTGGGGTAGAAAACCTTGTCAAAATAGGTTAAAATTTTACTAAGTTAAAAATGGTTTAGTGCCCTTATTCAAGAATTTGTAACTTGAGATACAAGCTTCAAATGAGAAAACTTTGTGAATCAAAGTTGTAGATTATGCAACAAGCTACAACTTTCATGTTTTGACTTTTGTTTGAATCCAAATGAATCTTGGTGAAAAAGTGGGGCAAAGTTGGGAAAAAATTAGGGTTTTCCATAACTTAGAAAAATTCTAAGTTATGAAAAATTCCATTTTAAACCCTAATTTGCATTTCTTGGTTTCTTGGTGAACAAGTTTCATGATTTGGCATGTTTTGATGAAAAATGAATCTTGACTCTTGATTTTGACCAAGAAGTCAAAGTTTGACTTTTCAGTATACAGTCAAAATTGATCAGTTGACTGGGAAATTCAACTGTCAACCTTGTGTACTTGGGATCTTTTGAGCTTGTTGAGCATGTCAAGATAATTCCATGGGGTCCTTGAGTCCATATATGAGCTTGGTTTGCCATTGGCTAGGTTAAACAGTCAAAAATTGCCTTTATGCAGTCAAAACCCTAAAAATGACCATTTTGCCCTTTTGGTGATCTGATCAAATTTCTTGGGGAATTGTGATCCAAACTTGATCAAATGGTTCATATGAGTTCATAATGTTGACGTGGGTCAAATTTCATGAGGTTTGACTGTCAATTGGCCACAGTTGACTTTTTCCCCAATACAGTTGATTTCTAGGTCAACTGTCCAATTGACTGGGCAAAACTTGGAATCAAGACTTGAATCTTGATATGGGTAAACTTGGGAGTCCAATATGAAGCATGAAAGTCATCTTGGGCATTTTAGGTCAAAGCATCTTTGTGAAAACACAAACCCTAATTTGAGTCAACAGTGCAATGAGAGGTCTTGAGCAGATGAAACCCTAATTGGATCTTGAGCTTCAAGGGCTTTGTGGTGAGAAATCAATGAGAAATGGGAGGGCAAATTTTGGGGTACAACAACGGGTAACTTTGCTTGCTCCACAATGTTACTGATATCGAAATTGTCTTCTTCAGAACTCTCTTCCTCGGTAGTCTGTTCAATCCGTTTAACACCATGGTAGTAGATTTCTCCACCATAGTTCCATGGTATTGATTTGTCGGACTTGTACGGGACTGGCCCGAGCATGGTTATCTTCAAAGGTGCAGCCTTCGGAGCGGGTGTAATCCTAACAGGTCTTTTAGGGACCATGGAAGGATTGACGGATATGGTTATTATTGAAACATCGTTAACATGGGTTGATAAAACATGAGTCTTCTCAAATAGGATTTCTTGGTTATCAATTAGACGTTGGATGCCTATCTTCAACAATGGACAGTGGGTTAATGAGGATGAACAAAGGTGACAATCTTCTTCACAACCTGGGAAAACCCCAGCCTTTAACAAATTTAACTTGATTATAGGGAGCGGAGTTATCAAATCATCTACAGTAGCAACAAACAGATCCTCCTCAATAGCATGGGCATTGTGGTTGTGCCTTGGCATTAGAGCAGAGATAACATTGGGTTTTTCAGGTGCGTCGAATTCAACTTCTTTAGCATCTATCAAATCCTGCATTTTATTCTTCAGGGCCCAACAATTGTCAGTGTCGTGCCCTGGGCTCTCCGAATGGTAAGCGCACCTGGCGTTCGGATGGTGATATGGAGAAGCAGTGTTAGGATTTTTAGGGGCTTCTTTCAGAATGGTAAGGTTCAACTTCAGAAGATGGGGTAGGACTTGAGCAGGAGTCATGTTTATCTTGGTGAATTGCCTTACAGGCCTTTCCACCCTTTGCTGGTTATTTCTCTGTTGGTCATTTCTCGGCTGATTGTTTCTGGACTGATCAGATGCAAACTTCTGAATCATAACGGCCCCCACCGCTGGTCGGCGCTCAACTCTTCCTTGACCCCTCTGAGAGAGTAGACAGCTGATACTTCCTTCTTTCCCGTGAAAGGTTTTCTGATGGCAGCAGAAGTAGATGCATCTTTTTGAATTTTCCCGCTTTTAATTTGGCCTCCACTCTTTCTCCGGTTAGAATCAAATCAGTGAAACCTGTAGAGGAGCTTCCAATCAGGTGATTAAAGAAAGGACCTGACAGAGTCCCCAAGAACATGTCCACTAGCTCTCTTTCAAATAAAGGTGGTTGCACCCTTCCGGCTAAATCCCTCCACTTTTGGGCGTAGTCTTTGAATCCCTCATGGGAAGCCATAGCCATACTCTGTAGCTGAGTACGGGTTGGCGCCTAGTCGGCGTTATATTGATACTGTTTATAGAAGGCAGTTGCCAAGTCTTCCCAATTATGGACGCCTGCTCTCTCCAACTGGTAGAACCAATCAAGTTGTGTTCCTGACAAACTGTCTTGGAAAAAATGAACCCACAAGTCTTTGTCAGAAGAATGTGGTTGAATTTTCCTGACATAAGATCGTAGGTGCATCTTTGGGCAAGACACCCCATCGTACTTAGCAAACAGTGGCACTTTAAATTTAGGAGGGATTACAATTCCAGAAACCAACCCTAGCTCCTCAAAATCCAGCCCCGGTACTCTTTGCACTTCCATAGCAGCTAGATGCTCTTCTAAGTTCATGTATTTGTCATCGGCCGGAGGGTACTGTTGTTCGGAGTAGTCCTCATCTTCCTCTTCTCCAGCTTCAGAATCAGATGGCATAGCCATTCCCTTAACTTTTCCTTCTCCCTCTTCAGATGTTGATGGGAATTCTAAAGTCCGTCTGGCTTGTCCTTCAAACCTTCTGCCCATGACAACCACACCGGCTCGCTTCTTCTTCTTTTTCTCTTTCTATTTCTCTAGCAGAGTCTTGAGCTCCTCCTGCCCTTTGGCTAAGGTCAAGAGTAGCTGTTGAAATTGTGATTTCTGAGCTTGTAAGTCTTTGACCGTTTGTTTTAGATCCATCTTGCTGAAATAAACAGCAAAGGGATGAGGAAACTTCTTGCAAAGACCTACTTATGCATATGATGAATGATATGTATTCATGTAATGCTTTCAAGGATTTGGGAAAATTTCAAATTTGTGTCAAACAAAAAGGAACAAACGTTATATTAATAAAATAGAATTTGTTTACATCAATGCCCCTAGGGCAAAATAATACAAAATTCTAAGATAAAAAGACGTTGCGCATCCTCTTTGGCGCAATGTAGGTGTTGAGAGTCTTCTCTTCGTGAAGCAACCGAGTGAGTTCTAAAACCTTCTTCTCGCTTGCGTAGAATTGGGCTTCAAAAGTATCGTGTTCTCCCTTGAGCTGTATCCAACTCCTTTGCAGATCTTCGAGTGATGTTGGCATGTCAGAATGTAGGAGGGTGTATGGAACCTCTCCTTCCTTAGTAGGCTCTATAATCACTAGGAAAATGGAGGGGTAAGGCATCATAAGACTTTGGGCGCGGGTTCGTACCCACTTGAGGTAAGGCTCAAGGGGGATGGAATTCTTGTTTCCCAAGGTCTTACTGTCTACCTTGTTAGGCATCCTCCATGCTCGGATGAACCTTTGTCGGAGTCCTTGGTTGTCGTTGTCGAAGTCGAAAACCAAACCTTGAATCAGCATGTCATGCGGGTCATCCCTTTGGGAATAACCAAATTGTCTTAGAGCCAAGCAAGGGTTGTAGGTGATGCCTCCCCTAATGTCAAGTAGAGGGACGTTAGGGAATTCCCCACAACGGTCGACGATGATAATGTTCTCTTTGGATCGAGAACACCAATGAATATTCGAATGTGTAAGAGTCATCAATCGTTGTTACCACCTCAAACCTTGCTCATTCTTCAAGTCTGATTGGGGAAGATGAGAAATAAACCATCTTGCCAGAAGAGGAGTGAAACACATGAGAACACCTCTTTTCCTCATTGTACGAGTGTGAAAAGAGTGTAAGATATCCCCAAGCAATGTAGGCACCAAATTGCGTGACATGAAAATCTTGACAGCACTTACATCTATAAGCTGTTAAGGGATTGGGAACAAGACCATCCCATAGATGAGAAGAGCTACAATCTCCTCAAAAGCTTGTAAGTCCAAGGAATTCCAACAGCTTTGGGCCTTCTCAAACAAGAACTTTGCCAAGAAGCCTTTGACACCACTTCTAGTTTCCCAATGCATTGTGACATCTGATGGTTGCAAGTACAGGGCTTGAGCAACATCTTCTGGTTTTGGATCTCTTTCCGTACCGTTGAAGGGTAGTTGATTGAGAATAGGAATCCTCAAGAGTTGAGAAAATTCCTCCAAAGTGGGCATAAGCTGGTAGTCAGGAAATGTGAAGCAGTGATGCAAAGGGTCAAAGAACTGGAAGAGAACTTTAACCATATCTTCTTCTGTGTTGGAGTTGACCAAGTTGAGAAGACGACCATGCCTCTCAGTGAATGGAGAATTCTCAGGAATCCTGGAGGCAAGCTCCTTAAGTTATGGAGGAATTCTTACAAGGTTAACTTGGATAGTTTTCCTGCGAAGTGAATCCATAACCTACAAAATAGGAACAAAGATGAACTTCCAGAAATCCTTGAAATGGTTAGTGGATGCATATGATGCTTCATGATGTTCATGATGTTATGCACAAGTATATATGTACAAGCAAGTCACACAAGTTCCTAGTTTTAGGCTTGCATGGGGTTTCATAGGTAAGTACCCTCTTGAAGTTTAATTGGCTCAACCTGTCCTAAAAATATTAATCGGGTTTTAAGGAGCTCAATATCACTGGATTGTTTCCTTGTTCATTGTTTCAATTCAGCCTCTTACCGGCGACCAAAATATTCCAAGGAACCAACCCTCAATGAGTGTAGTATTGAGTATCTACCAACTTTGGACTGCACCAAAGCCGGCCATCTCACTACATCCTAAAAGGCTAAGTTGGTCAAGTAAAGGTTCTAAAAGTTCGTTAGTGCTTCATGACATCACTCAGCGGCCCTGTATTCTCTTTGATTGACTCAAAGGCTACCGGTACCCACAAATATGCCACACTAACATATCTATTGCTTAGACCGTGTCGGTATACCCCGAACAATTTCCACAACATATTGCTATTTACCTATGAATGTTTCCCAAATCCGGGTAGAGGATTCAAACCCAAACAATAGAACCAAAGTGTAAAGCAAACAAATCAAGCAAGATAAGCATGTAAAGGTGATCTAAAACCCTAAGGTAACCCTACTTTTATATTTTTCCCTAGCAGAGTCGCCAGTTCTGTGATACGGTGCGAGAACTGACTAGATGTTTTACGTTTCATTCGCACTTGTGCGGTTAGCAAGAGTCGCCACCGACTTTTCTTTTATCCAAAAGGAAAGGTAAAAAAGCACAGGAAAGACCTTTCGAGATTATTTCTCGGGTTCGGGGGGTAGATTATGAAAAGGGAAGGTATTATCACCCTTTTCATCCATGGTTTTCCATGGACTCTTAGTTACTCGTTTAGATCACTTGCTTTTGTTTGATTGTTTGCTTGTGGTGTAGGTTTTGAAAGTATTTTGGATACTCTCTTTGTAATGGTTCTCGTCTCTATAAGAACGTATACAATGTTTTGTTTTGAAAAAGTGGTTCAAAGATGTGTTTGTGAATCGTGTTTCAAAAAGTGTTTTGAAAAGAGGTTTTGTAATGGTTCTCGTCTCTATAAGAACGTATACAAAACGTTTTGTCTTTTGAAAGTGTTTTGAAATGGAGGTGTAGGTGTAAAGATTTTTTGTCGTGAGCAAGCGAGTAACTAAGAGCGAATATATCTACTCGAAAGGTCTTAAATTGTTCTTTTCTTCTTCCTTTTAATGGTGCTATCTTACCATTGATTTGGTAAGAAGCCCCATCATTGGATGTGAAGGGACAGGCGTGGGTCAATTTTACAATCATTGAAGGCAACTTGAGAGACGCTTTAGCAATTTTTGTAAGGGACGAGATCATTTTAATCGAAGGCAACATCGAGGGTCATCGAGGGACTACGATCTATGTTTATTGAAGGGTCATTGCTAAAGTTCATCATATTCGAGGGACATGATCTTATTTCCGAGGCAACGAGCGAGGTTACCCTAGAGGTGCGCCTGTGAAAAATGTGTTGGTTTCAAGTTATTTATTCTTTGATTAGGTCATCTAACGATTGATTTTTGAATGTTGCCATACATGCCTAGTTACTATACAGTATATGGAAAACAGTAAATTGCTGGAATTGAAATTCTACGCTATTACAAAGTATTCGGGAATGGGGGTATAATTGTTACAAATGAGGATGAATCAAATGAAATAGCAATGTCCAAATATCAAGCAATACAACCAAATCGAATTTTTGTGCGATTTAATATAAAGCTATGGCAATCCATGAGATGAAATCAACAAAGTATGAAATGAAATGTATTTACTAGAAAAAAGAAAGAAAAGGTAAAACCTAATCTCATAAAAATAATAATGATTGATTAAAAATATTCTTTATATATTTTTTTGTATTTTTATTAATTATGTAAAATCTAAAGAAAAATAAATAAACTAAGTTATTATTTTTGGTGTTTTATCATATCAATTTAAAACAAAATTAAATTAAAAAAACAAAATGATAAAAATTAACTTACAAAAAATTAAATCAATTTAATAAAGTACTTTAAGTTATGTTAGTAATTTGTTAACAAATAAAAAAAAAGAAGAAGAACAAATTAAAAAAAGAAAGAAATAAAATGGGCTTAAGAAATTGATTTGGGGTGAGGCCCAAACCAAAGTGTGCTATTGCTGTTAACAAAACAAGCCAGATGGGGGGTGGGTTAGCCAAAACGCGCATGGGCTTTATGGGTCTGTAAACGAAACAAGCCCAATGTATTAAACTGTATTAGTTTGTTTGATTAAGGGGGAAAACAAAAATTAGGGTTCTGAGACCCTTTTTGCACACAGCGGCGCCGTTCATCTCTTTGGCTCTCTCTGTTCATCTCCTCATCTCTATTCATCTCTAAACTCCTCTTCTCCTAGTCTCATGGCCTAAACGCTCTATTAACAACATAATCTCTCCTCATCTAACCGTGATTCATGTTTTTTTTTCTGGAAACCCTAAGTTCTGATGTATGCCTAAAGTGTTCGATTCTAGCTTATCTGATCTGCCCCCCCCCCCCCCCAAATTTCTGTCACCGGAGCGCCTCTCAATCTCATCTCCTAACCAAGCTCTAATGGTTTTTTCTCTTGAAAAGGTGAAGTCCTGTTTTCGTTAAAGCTTAAACGATTTCCATGTTTTTTTATCTCGTTATGGGTTTTTCTGTTAATCCATCTTATTGTCTATTGAAATGCAGGAAAATATATTATGAGGAAGGTAAAGAGACCATACCTGTTTGGAATATTTCTGTGAAATGGAAAGGAATGGTGAGACTGAGAATAGCGCTCCCTGGTGGCCGGAGACGGGAGGAAGAAATGAAGATGAAGGCCTTGGTATTTCTGGTAACCTTTTTTCTGTCCTCTTTGCTTTGAATGATGATGATGCAGTGCTTCTGGATTTTGTGATTTTTGATTGTTTACTGTGTTTTCTTTTGTTGTGATGAGGACTGTTGGTTATCTGGGATGTTTGAGGCTCGTTACTGTTTTATTTTATTATGGTTTTAGGCTTTTGGGGGTGGTGTTACTGTGTTTTGAGTTACAGGTTGTCTGTTGCAAGTTTTTGATCCTGTTTTTGGTTATGGATTTTTGGAATGTTGGTATTGAGATGTTGGTTTACAGTTTGCAGGTTTGATGGTATTGAGATGGTTTTGACAGTTTTTAAACTTTTTCTGGTTTTTTGAGTTTGAAATGCTTTACAAATTTGATGAGTTTTTTTTTGGTTTTGGAGGTTTGGTGATTGCTACTGTATGTTGATGAACAGGTTGCGGTTTTGGTTGTTTTTTGCTTTGTTACAGGCTTTGCTGGGGGTTTTGACAGTTTGGCTTTGACAAATTTTTGAAGGTTTTGAAGTTTGATATCTTTTTGTTCTCTTGATTTGTTGGTTTAACAGGTTTGATGAGCTTTCAGATGGTTGGTGATTTTCTGAGTTTTTTGACTTGTTGACCGTTTTTGAGGTTGTTAATTTTGTTGACAGTTTGAAGGTTTGTTTTGGTTATGGTTCAGATTTTGGGTTTGACAGTTTTGTGGAGGTTTGAGGTTATACAGGTTTGATGGGTTGGAGACTTGTTTTCAGTTTTTTTTCTGAGTTTGATAATATGTTTTTCTATCTCCTCTTCTGCTTGAGAGTTCTGTTATATTGATGTTGCTTTGGTTGAATTCTTATTCAAAAAAGGAGGGAAAACAAAGAAATTGAATATTTTGCTATGTTGTTCCTTTGGCTTTTTGATGACAGTTTTGTTTTCTAGCAGCTTCTATGCAATTGTGACAGTCAAGGCAGTAGGGCTGTGCATCCCTAGGTGACTTCTTTCCTCTCTTCTCTCTCAACGACCCTAAGAGTCAATTGCTCTTTTTCCTTTTTCTGAAAAGTTTGCAATAAAAATGGGAAATGATGAATTGGCTTATTGAACAAGCCTCTTGCTTGTTTGACTTAGTTTATCATATTGCTACACTTTCTTTTTTGTTGCCTGCTTTCTACTGCTATGTTGCTTCCTCGTTTGCATTGATGTCGTTTGTATTTTGTCCAATTTTGTGCTATTGTTTGGGCATTCTGTTTGGTGATGCGCTGCTGTTTGCAATATTTGTTTGGCTGCTTGCTTGCATTTCTTGTTGGACAGCTTGCTTGCATTTCTTGTTTGGACAACTTGCTTGCATTTCTTGTTTGTTTGGACAATTTGCTTGCATTTCTTATTTCTTCTTTTTGTGAACCAAGAAGAATAATCTTCTTATGATTTGCAAATAGGGGAAATAAAATATGATGAATAAAAATGGTCTTCTGATTCCAATTTGCAAACTTTAATGGTGAACACTTTTTTCTTTTCAAAATTCTTGCTCATGTCTAATTAATTTGTACTAACTTTTTCTTCTGTCTTTTGTTTTCATGTGAGCACAACTGAATGGTGGCAAAGCAGGGGAAGCAAGAGACTCTGGCAAGCATGGAAGCAACGAAAGCTCAGTCAACCTTAGGCATAGATTCATTTTCTTTGTAATTTAGAGAGAAACATTCTTGTATTGTATCCAACAATTGTACTAATTTATCTTTTAAATACAATAAGTTGTAAAACCTAAAGTATTTAAATAATAAACTGTTTTGTAACAATGTTTAAAATAAATGGAGAAAGTCTTATGAGATATTCTGGTGTCCATTGAAACCCTTTACTGTCAATAACTTGTAATTTCCTCATCGCATCTTAACTGATTCTTAAAGATTCCCAATCAAGATAATTGAAACAAAATGCTCCAATCTGATAATTTAAATTCCAATAAATTCTGTAATCTTGCAACTGCATTCCAAACAAACACGCACGGTGTATTCTATTTCTTAACCAAGCAAATGTTTTAAAAGACGCAAATCATCTGGTTAACCTGGATCAATAAATCATGAGTGTCCCAAATGACAGTCTTAGTCTTTTGTCCCAAACAATCATGCCTTGAGAACAAACACTGTCTTTTCAATAAACTTGAGAAAGGATGAAGATCTGTGAAAACCAATTGAATATTTTTGAGAATTCATTTTCTTTTGAGAATTGCAAGAAAAACCTTAATTGCTGGTTTACTGCCACAGGAGAAAATCGGTTTGATCGATTCCTGAGCCAACTTGAATATCTGAGAAACCCTAGGGTTGTGTTTTCTATGAAAAATGGGAGGGCAAATTTTGGGGTACAACAGCTGCCCCTGTTCAATCTTCTTGAACCTGAAGAGTTAGATTGGCGAATTTTACCGTCCGTGACTCGAAGGTAAAAGATGATTGGACACTAGAGTGCCCATAAATTTGCACTCGACAAAAGTGCAATTGAGGGAATGGGCTTATAGATTCCATTTAGAGAGATGTTAGAATCTTGTTAGAAACGGGCTTGTAGTTGCCATCTAAGAATATTTGGTTGTAAATCGACAGAATAAGCATCAGAATAAGTATTTGTACTGTATCTTGAAATTGAAATCTGAATGAGTAACAAAATGACTTCCGTGTCTGGAGTGTATCTGTACTGTATCTTGAAATTAAAATCTGAATGAGTAACAAAATGACTTCCATGTCTGGAGCATATCTGGACTGTATCTTGAAATTAAGATCTGAATAAGCGACATAATGGCTTTCGTGTCTGGAGCGTATATGTACTGTATCTTGAAATTAAGTCTGAATGAGTAACAGAATGACTTCCGTGTCTGGAGTGTATATGTACTGTATCTTGAAATTAAGTCTGAATGAGTAACAGAATGACTTCCGTGTCTGGAGCGTATCTGTACTGTATCTTGAAATTGAAATCTGAATGAGTGACAGAATGACTTCCGTGTCTGGAGTGTATCTGTACTGTATCTGAAATCTTTGAATATTTGTTAAAGATAGCTGTTAATCTTATCCTGAAAAGGGTAAAATGTTAGCTGAAACACAAAGTTATGTTGCATGAAATGTATGATGCAATAAATGTGTTTTATCCATGTTTATGATATATGAATGTAATGTGTGCGCATGTAAGCTGATTTGCTGTATTGCTGAGGAAAGTAAATCCTTGACTGCTTCTGGGGAAAATAAATCCTAGACCGCTGAGGATTCCGTTGTGAGAGTAATGCCATATACTTCTTGAGGAATCTGCTTGAGGAATCCAGAGAAATTTAATGACTTCTACTGGGGATTGTTGACGGGAGTCTTTGTTCTATCGAGAAGAAATAAAAACTCTGTGGGGGAAAAAGTTTATCCTGTAATGAAAAGTCTGTGGGGAAAAGCTTATTCCGCTGGGGAGTTCAGGAGTTTGGGTTGTATGCCAATCTACTGGGGAGTTACCCTAGGTTGGGGAGAAACAAAAGTTAACCGTTATCTGGATGATTTTCAGGCTTCAAGACAAACTTGCTGGGGGAACCTGGAGAACCTAGATGATTTCCGCTGTGGGCTAATAGTTTGAAGTTTCGGCTCCACTGGGGATTGGTAGTTGGTAGTCTGAGCTCCGTTGGGGACCTGTAGTTCAAAGTTTTGGCTCCGTTGGGGATCTTAATGATGTGCTGTAAGGATTGCTCATGGAATAGCCTAAAGACGTTTTCCTAATCTCTCTACCTGCCAGTAATTACTCTTTTTCATCATGTTTATTTGTAAACAGTAATTATGTTCAAATGCATATGTTCATTAATGAATCATTGGACGTTTTTGCAAATAAAACACAGGTGTAAAGAAAAAAACAAATAGTTTTATGTACTTTGAAAGAGATATCTTTGTATTTACTTTGAATAAGTGTTTTGTACAAAGGAGACATACATCCTAATAAGAGGATGGTGTCATAAAAAATGAGAAAAATTTATACAAATAAAGATGGCTAAGTGTAAAAAATCCCATGGGGTTCCCATTCTGCTATAGCCTTCGTAACTCTGAATATCTTGTCCATTCGTTGCTTCGCCCGAAGATGATTGGATTGATCAGAAGCTCCAGGTTTGTCTGTGAAGAGATTGTCCTTAAAGTGATCCGACGAGACATAGTCTTACGCTTTAATTCCCTAACTTTTGCCTGGACCGCCCTTCCGGGTTTTCAGTCCTCTGGGAAACCCTTTTTTGCCCAAGTCGCCCTTTCGGGTTTTCAACTTTCCGGGTGTATAGATTTTTTTTTGTTTTATCCCTAATTTTTGCCTGAACCGCCCTTTCGGGTTTTTAATTTACCGGGATGCCCTTGTTTTGCCTAGGTGTGTCAACCTAGCGGGTTTCTTATGCGTAGTATCTTTTGACTATGTCTGCGTTCGCAGGGTGCGGCAGATCGTCGCCGTCCATGGTGGTTAAGATCATTGCCCCACCAGAAAAAATGTTCTTGATCATAAATGGTCCTTCGTAAGTAGGAGTCCATTTGCCCCTGATATCACTTTGTGGCAAGATGATACGCTTGATCACAAGATCTCCAACTTGATACACTTGGCGTCTGACTTTCTTATTGAAAGCTTTGATCATCCGTTTTTGATACGTCTGACCATGGCAAACAACAGTAAGTCTCTTTTCGTCAATTAAATTCAACTGATCAAGTCGGGTTTGGATCCAATCGTCTTCACTCAAACCCGCATCTTTCATAATTCTTAAGGAGGGAATCTGAACCTTGATAGGTAAAATGGCTTCCATGCCATATACCAAGGAATAGGGTGTTGCCCCAGTTGATGTGCGAGCCGTGGTACGGTACCCGTGGAGAGCAAACGGTAGCATCTCATGCCAGTCCTTGTAGGTGACTGTCATTTTTTGTATGATATTTTTGATATTTTTGTTCGCAGGTTCGACTGCACCATTCATCTTCGGCCGATAGGGGGATGAATTGTGATGTTGAATCTTGAACTGCTCGCACAAGGCGGTGATCATAGTATTGTTAAGATTTGTACCGTTATCAGTGATGATCCTTTCGGGGATACCGTACCGACATATAAGGTTCTGCTTGATGAAGCGGGCAACAACATTCTTAGTAACGGATGCGAAGGAAGCTGCTTCGACCCACTTTGTGAAGTAATTAATGGCTACCAGAATGAAGCGGTGTCCATTGGATGATTTTTTACCCCAAAATTTGCCCTCTCATTTTACCAAGATTTCCCCTCACAAGACTCTTTGGACTCCAGACAGGATTAGGGTTTTCTCTGTTCAAGACATCTCCTTGCACTGTTAACCTAAATTAGGGATTGAGTTTACACAAGGATTTTTGGACTTTTGATGCTCAAAGTGATTTTCATATTTCATGTTGGACTTCTAAGATTGCCCATACCAAGTTTCAAGCTTTGAATCAAATTTTTGCCCAGTCAATTGGACAGTTGACCTAGAAATCAGCTGTATTAGGGAAAAAGTCAACTGTGGCAAATTTACAGTCAAATCTCATAATTTTTGATCCACGTCAACATTATAGACTCATATGAACCATTTTATCAAGTTTGTACCACAACTCCTCAAGAAATTTGATCAGATCATCAAAAGGGCAAAATGGTCATTTTTAGGGTTTTGACTGCAGAAAGGCAATTTCTGGTTTTTTCACCTAACCAATGGCAAATTGGGTTCAAGAATAGTTTCGAGGACTCAATGGCATCATCTTGACCTAATCACAAGGTTCAAAAGATCTCAAATGCATTGGATTGACAGATGAATTTTCCAGTCAACTGATCAAAAATCAACTGTACACTGAAAAGTCAAACTTTGACTTTTTGGTCAAAATCAAGTGCCAAGGGTCATTTTTCATCAAGAGGTGTCAAAACATGAAACTTATTCATCAAGAAACTTAATTTTTCAAATTAGGGTTTAAGATTGAAAATTTTCATAACTTAGAATTTTTCTAAGTTATGAAATTTTCTTATTTTTTCCCAACTTTGCCCAACTTTTTCACCGTGATTCAGTTGGATTCAAAGAAAACTTCCAACATGAAAGTTGTAGTCCCCAACAAAACCTACAATTTTTATTCACAAAGTTTTCCCAAAAGATGCTTGGATCTCAAGTTATAATTTTATGAATAAGGGTCCAAAAACTTTCTAACTTCGTGAAATATTGCCCTTGTTTAGGCAGGATTTTGACCTATCTTTATGGCAATTTTTCACCTAGTTCCAATTGGAATATCAAAATGAATTTCAAAGATGGATTGTAGATAATGTTACAAGATTTCCAAAATGTCCAAGAACTCTCCAAAATCATTTATGGTTAGGGAGAATCGAAGGTTTGAATTTGGAAAAATGTCACTTTGATCCATGGCATTTTTCATGTTGCTACAATTTGCAATTTCTATCCAACCTTGCTTGTACTTGCTTACAGGTCTTTAAACCCTTCCAAACTCAAAAATTGTATTCAAACACAAAGGATTAAGGCATTGTTCTGAACTTTAGAGGTTTACACATTGAATTAATCTAAAAATGGCAAAAAGGCAACATTGCCACTTTGATAAAGTTGGCTTTATGTCAAGTTGTTCCTCTTGAGCCAAGGACCCAATCTTTTGCAGCAAACAAAGTTCACTAATATCAGGCAATTGTTTCCAACTCTTGGCAGACCCTAAGCTAGATGGTACATCCCTTTTCATTGTCTTTTCACACTTTTCTTCAAAACCAAGTCAACTTGCAAAAACTACATATCTTTGGAATCTGATAAGAACAAAGTTTGTAAACATTTGAACCAAGTTTTGCATATCACACTAAGTCAGAAGCACGAGCTAACCACTTCTCAAACCTTCCAAAACACCAAAATCATATTCTCTTGCAAAACAGGGCAACTTCTGCAGTTTGACACCCAAAGCAAAATCCACTCGTGCGTTTTGCTTACAACCACTTCAAACACATTCTAAACAACACACCTAAGCTATCCCAACCATTGGCCAGCAACTGTAACCTTGTTTTCAAGCTTCACCATTTTAGAATTCTAACTGTGCAGGTTGACTTCTACAAGCTTATTCAGGCAAGTTCAAAGCTAGTTAGGCATTGGGAAAGCTCAAAGGAACTTCAAGCAAGCTCACCAGCATCTCAGGCCTCACTGAAAACCCCTGCATTGCCATACTCGAGCTCAACTGAAACAGGTAAAGTTCAAACTTCTATCTCTCTATTTAGGAAACATTAGGCTTAGGTTTGTGAATAAAAAATGTAGTACTCATTGCCCTTAAGCTGTACATATGCATAGATTTCATTTAAGTTAACTGTGTTGGGAGAATTTGAATGATGAACTTTCTGAAAAAACTAGGTTAGAAATTAGGGCGAGAGAAATTTTCCCTGGTCTTTGAGAGTTAGATTAAGTTTTTTACATGGTTAGAATCGTATGATTATGCTCTATAACTTTCATGTTGCAAGTTTTTGCTTTAGAGCACGTATGCAGGATTTCCAGGTTTGAACAAGAAACGCGTGTTTTTGTTTGATCAGAGGTTGAAGATGAAGCAATGTGAGCTGAGCTTGGTTTCTCCTTGCTTTTAACACCCCCTGACTTGCTTCTCACACCCCCTTGGCCCATTTAATTTACTTTTGTATATTTTTCTATTTCCTTTTTATTTTCTGACTTTTATTTATTTTTCTAAACATTAAAAATTACTAAAAATATTTTCATAAATTTTCACATTTTATTTTATTATTTTTATTATTTTTATTATTTTTTTGGACATAAAAATAATTACTTTAATAATATACTTTTATTTTCTTAAAATAAATTCATAAATAATACAAAAATATTATATTTTTATTTTTATTACTTATATACTTAAATAATATTTTGTCATACATATTCTATTTTTTTTCTAACATTTTGTATATATATATTTATTTATTTTATTGTACATAAATAATATAATTAATATATATTTTTTCTTAAAACAAATTAGGGTTTCCACCCTTAATAAAAATGATCTTTCATTTTATTATTTTTAATGCATTAAATAGTTTACTTTTACATACATAAAAATAATACAAAAACATTTTTTTGCATATTTATAATATATGACATATTTATTTAATTGTCCATTTAAATATTTGCTTATTTATTTATTTTCACAATTAATTCAATTTGGTTGTAATAATTTTAGGGTTTCAATTTCTTGCAAATACCCCTCTATTCAAACTTGTATCCCTCTCCCATAATCATGTTGTAATAGTTGTAGATTTACTTTTACGCATTTTTATCGCTTTCAAATATGCCATGATAGAAAGATTAGGGTTTGTATGCAAAAATCCAAAATCAACAAATAGCTTGACTAAAACAAGACAAAAATGCATGAAAATTGACAACACAATACACACAAGCACCCCTAGGGTTTCATCCACTTGTTGCCTTTAAAATGGCCATGGTATGCATGCTAGGTATCTTGGCAAAACAAAATCAAAACAAAAGATCGTAGTCCCTCGATGACGTTATCTTGGTTGCCTAAACAAAATGATCTAGTCCCTCAAACAAAAACTTGCTAAGATACTTAGCACTATTGCTATCATGGTCAATACGATGACCCGCGCCTGTCCCGTTTAACATCCAAAATACAAGGTTGTTTACCAAATGTAATGGTAAAACAACACTGTCAAAGGGTTAAAAATGTGTAGGAAAGATCTTTGAGTAGGTAGGTAGATGCTCCTAGTTACTTGATCAAAACTTGCAAACATCCTTGCTATTTTCAAAAAACACGTTACAACACAATTTCAAAACATTTCCCAAAAACAAACTTTTAAACATTGAAACATTTTTCAAAAGACAAAACACCTTTGTATACATTCAAACAAGAATCATTACAAAGGTTGCCACAACGATGGCCTCTTTTCAAAATACTTTCAAAAAACCACACACAAAGCACCATTTCAAACAATTGAAAAGCAAAAGCAAGTGATCTAAAACAAGTAACTAAGAGCCCATGGAAAACCATGGATGAAAAGGGTGCTAGCACCTTCCCTTTTCATAATCTACCCCCCGAACCCAAGAAAACATCTCAAAGGTCTTTCCTGTGTTTTTTGACCTTTCCTTTGAATAAATAAAAAGTCGGTGGCGACTCTTGATAAACCGAAACATTTGCGAACACAAACGCAAAACCTCAAGCCAGTTCTCCCACCGCATCACAGAACTGGCGACTCTGCTGGGGAACTAGAATAATTAAAAGTGGGGTTACCTTAGGGTGTTAGATCACCTTTGCATGCTTATCTTGTTTGCCTTGATTGCTTTACATTTGGTTCTATTGTTTGGGTTTGAATACTCTACCCAGATTTGGGAAACATTCATAGGTAAATAGCAATACATTGTGGAAACTGTCGGGGTATACCAACATGGTTGAAGCAATAGCTATATTAGTGCGACATATTTGTGGGTACCGGTAGCCTTTGAGTTAATCAAAGAGAATACGGGGCCGCTGAGTGATGTCATGAAGCACTAATGAACTTTTAGAACCTTTACTTGACCATCTTGGCCTTTTTAGGGGTAGTGAGATGACCGGCTTTGGTGCAGTCCAAAGTTGGTAGATACTCGATACTACACTCATTGAGGATTGTTTTCTTGGAATATTTCGGTCGCCAGTTAAGTGGCTAAACTGAAACAATGAAAATAGAAAATAATCCAGTGATATTGAGCTCCTTAGAACCCGGTTACTATTTATAGGACAGGTTGAGCCAACTAAACTTCAAGAGGGTACTTACCTATGAAACCCCATGCAAGCCTGAAACTAGGATCTTGTGTGATTTGTTTGTACATATATACTTGTTGTTGTACCCAAAAATTTGCCCTCCCATATTCTCCAGGAAATTGCCAAGTCAAGCTGTAAAATTCCCCAAGGGTTGCACAGTGCAAAGGTCTCCTATACAGTCAAGATTAGGGTTTGTGTTCTGATCAAGAAAATGAAGTTTTCAAAGGCCCAATCAAGTCTCACATGCCTACAAATATGGTCAAGCATCCTCATATCAAGTTTCAAGGCATTCAGCACAAAATTGCACAGTCAAAAACCCTAATTGCACTACAGTCAACTGTAGGGGCAAAATGGTCATTTGGCAGTCAAAAGTTCAAATTTTTGGTCAACATATCATTTTGAAGCCACAAACATCATTTGATCAATGCTTGATCATGATTCTCAAAATTTGGCTCAAGAATCACCAAGATGCAAAAGTTTCCTTATTTGGACAGTTGAAAAAGTCAACTGAAATTGACCAGGGCATAACTTTCACATGGATTATCATAAAAATTCCATCCAAAGCTCATTTTGAAGAGAAAGACATTTCCTACAACTCATCTTCATACTTCAAGTCCAAGAAATGCTCTCACAAAAAGTTATCAATTTCAACATTATAGGTCATTTTCAAAAGTCAACAAAAAGGGACTTTAAGTCAAAGGCCATAACTTGAGATTGGTAAATCAAAATGACATGGGACCAAAGGCATTGGTTAGAGGACTCAAAGACCTTTCCAAAATGTCACAGAACATGAGAAAAGCTTAAAAATTGAGCAAGTTATGCCTTGTGGAAGTTGGGAAAATTTTGGATATTTTGAAAAGTCAACATTGATTCAAATGACCTAAAATTGCTAATGGGCCCATTTTTCTTCCATAATTCATCATCCATGACATGTGCACGACCACTTGGCCCAAAGGGAAGTATTTTCTCATTTTTATTTATTTATTTGAATTTTTATTTATATTAATTCATTTAAATCATTTAAATATATGAAAAATATTTAACTCACCCTAACCAATCTTTTTATACATGTTTTAGCCTCAAGATTTCGTGCTTGTACAATTATGGAAAGATTTGGGTTGATTGATCATGATTGAGAACAAAGAACACATGGAAAAGATATGAAAAAGATCCTTAAAATCAAATTTCCAAAAACCATCATTGCATTGGATTTGTTCTACTTTTGTTAACCTAATGGACTCACTACATATGCTAGAACACAACCCTAATCAGGATAGACACTAAACTGCGCAAGAAAGCCATTTACAAACTTGAAAAAATTCTCTAAAAACTCAAATCTGAAAAGCACTTTTTAGGTGGATTCAAGGCACGAAACTTGTTCCATTGGCTTGCCAAGGTTGTCCAGAAGCGATTGCAATCAAGAACATCCATCAAAACGCCAAGAATTGGTAAAACGAACATGAACTGTACAGAGAAAAATTCATAATCGTGCATCATGATTTACGTATCCTTTGTGATTTTTAATACTTGATTTACATTCCTTGTGAAGTTCTGAAGCTAACCATTATATTGAATTGTATTATCATGCGTTGTGTGCGATTTCACCATGTTTGATTTCTAGGGTTTGCAGGACCTCAAAATTGGGGTTTCTTATTTAACGAAAAATTAGCCTTCAAGACCTGTGCCATTAGAATCAGTGCATCTGGACGATCACAAACCACCCATCGCGCCTAATTTATTGACCCTCTAAGACCTATTCGCTATTTTTCCAAAAGCCACCTAACGAAACGCGTATAAAACCGTTGCTCAATGTTTTATATTTCAGGGAAGGTGGAGAAGACGAAGTCGTGTCAAATGGTGATAGGCCAGTTCAAAAATGCGCGCGCGTTTCCAAGCTATTAACCCACTTTCTTTTATATTATTTGTTTGTTTATTATATAACAAATGCGTTGTAGTGGCTCAGCTGGCGAAGTGTAGTGTTGTTAACCCTCATGACCTGGGTTCAAACCCCAGGTCTACGTTATTTCCATATTCTTTTCCAATTCATCATCACATGCAGGCATCATGTTGAGGACCATCATGTTCCTTCATCATCTATCCATCCACGCGTCTAACAGATTCAAACCAAAGGTTGAGATTGGGAGAGCACCATAAACTCTGGTCAAAGTGCTAACACGCTACTCAAAAAAGTCAAATGGACCCAGGTTTTTGGGCCAGGATTCTTGGATCTATACCTCCATATTGGGGCCTGAACCCCCCCTGGTTTGCAAATTCTCTATATTTGCTTTATGTTTTATTTTCAATTATTGTTTTATTTTCTTTATTGTTTTGATTTAATTAATTATTTTTACAAAATATAAAAAATGCCTAAAAATCAGAAAAGATAAAAAAACATAATAAATATTTTTATTTTAATATTTTCTTGTAAATAAATGCTTGGAAATTAATTAGTTTAAAATAGGTTTGCAATTTTAATTCTTTTAATAAAAAATCTAAAAAATATAGAAATAGGTTTAATAAATGTTTTATTCCTTTTAATTTTTCTTTTTCACAATAATATTATTTATTTTATTTATTTTCATAATTAAAATTGTATGCAAAAATTAGGTTTAATTTAGGTCAAAAGTTTCAATATTTCTTAATAAATTAAAATAAAATAGAATTAGGGTTAGTAGTTAATTTTAATTAATTCTTTCTTTTTTCTATTAAATCATAAAATACATAAAAACACCAAAAAACAACTTCTTTTCTTAAATTAATTAATTCATGTAATTTTAATTTTTGCCAAAGGGTCCAACGCCCTCGTTTCGATTTAATTTCGCATATTTATTTTATTTTGCTTAAATAATTATGTACCTCTCCCGAAGCCTTGTAATTACTTCTCGCATTTTTAATTTATTTATTTTTCTGTCAAATCGGGTCCTGGTTAATTTTGGCGATGTGGACCCGCGCCATTTGTAATAGCTTTAGATTTATTTTCCTCGCAATACTTTTAAACTGTTAAACAAAGCATGAAAGACTGTATGGACATAAATAAAAACAAGCGTAGAACACCAATAACATGACAAGACAAATACAAATGAAAACAACACACAATTCGCACACACCACCCCTAGGGTACGCCTCACTGTTGCCTTGCCTCGAAAGGTGATCGTCGAGTAGAGGATGTCTTAGTAAGTCCTCATGATCCGGGAACCTGGCATGAGGGTAGCTTCTAAGGTGTCTTCCCATTGCTCTGGTGATCACCATGTCCCGAACCTCGAATTGACCCGAACACCTCCAACGGTGGTGCTACCTACCTCTCAATGGTGGGATGGCACTACTTTAAAGGACATTTACACAGACGAATTCCTTAGGGTAGGTAGGTTCTCGTAGATACTTGCTCTAAATTTCAAAACAAAAATTCAAAAATACTTTTCACACCAACAAATTTTCAAAAAGCTTTCGAAAGCATTTTTTTCAAACACTCTTGAGGACCGATACAAGAGTCGAACTGAAATTTTCAAAGAAACTTTTTAAAAAACCCACAGTTGAAAAGCAAACAAACCATTTTTGAAAACACAATGAGCAAGTATCTAAGAGCCCATGGATAACCATGGATAGAAAGGGTGCTAACACCTTCCCTTTCTATAACCTACCTCCCGAACCGAGAGCAATCTCTACAAGGAATTTTTCTGTGCTTTTGTCCTTTCCCTTTGGAGAAAATAAAAGACGGTGGCGACTCTTGCTTACCGCGACATTTCGCGAACCAGCGTTAAACAGTCAGTTCCAGATCCACCGATCACAGAACTGGCGACTCTGCTGGGGAATATCTTAAAGTGAGGTGTACCTTAGGGCTAGTTCATAACTGTGTTTTCAATTGTTTTCCTTGTGTGCTTTAAATTATGGGTTGCTCGGGAGTTCTATAGATCCTAACCCGGATCTGGGGGATACCTTCTCAGAAAGTAGCAACAAGGCTGTGAGGGAACTGTGCGGGGTATACCGACATGGTTGAAACAGTCTGCTACATTGATGTGGCACTTTGGTGTGTACCGGTAACCCTTGAGTTCAGTCAAGGAGAGTACGGGGCCTCCGCGTGGTGTCGCGAAGCATCAACAGACCTTAGGAACCTTAATTGAACTATCTTGGCCTCTTTAGGGTAGTGAGATAACTGACTTTGGTGCAGTCCGAGGTTGGTTGATACTCGATACTACACCCAATTGAGGGTTGCTTTCCTGGAATATTTCGATCGCAAGTTCAGTGGCTAAATCGAAACGATGAACAATGAAAGCAATCCCGTGATATTGGGACCCTTAGAACCCGGTTACTTCTAATAGGACAGGTTGAATCCACCAACTTCAAGAGGGTACTACCTAGACCTCATTCTGGCCTAAACTCTAAGGGCTTCTCTTGTGTGACTTGTGTGCCTTCAAACTTGGATTACTTGCATGCTTGTTATCTGACATCTGAACTTCTTGCAGGACTCATAACAGGGTTTACTGAATTTCCTGCAGTTTTTGTTCATAGTCCTTAACTAGGACTCTTAACAAGGCTTGCTAAGTTTCTTGCAGGTTTTTGTTTTGGTCCTTAACTAGGGCTCTTAACAAGGTTTACCGAGTTTCTTGCAGGGTTTGTTTATAGTCCTTAATTAGGACTCATGGCAGGTTTGCTGAGTTTGCTTGCAGGTTTTGTTTATAGTCCTTAATAAGGGCTCATAACAGGGTTTACCTACATCACCCCATGCATAGCATGACATCATACCATTGCATACATCCTAACCCATTTCAAGGATCTCAAGGGCTTGTGATGCAGGTCAGGATAAACCAACTGTCTAGCAAGGGGCAAAGAGGATTTATTTTCCTCTAGCCAAAGATTGTCAGGGGCTATGACCCACTGGATATGGTGAGCCTTTGACCTTTGAAGAAGAGCTCACAGCAACATGGGTGTCCTTCAATCAAGCTATAAATTCCAATGCTAACAAAGTTTCTTGTTTACCCCGCGAGGTCCTTGAAAACATTGCATGCATGTCATACTCATCATTGCATAACAGGTATCTTTGTTGCAGGTCACTCACCTTTCTCGCTGTTTATTTCAGCAATGGCCTTCCAACCAGATAACCAGGACCTTCTTGCTCAAGAGACTCGGTTCGGGGAAATCCTCCTGAATCTATCCAAGGGGCAGGAGGAGCTAAGGACACTTCTCATGGGGACCTTTTTCAGGAACAGTGCTGAGGATGAAAGGCTGAAACACCTACAAGCTGAGATGGATGCAATGAAAGCCCAAATGTTGGGGCAGAGGAATGCCATTCAAGGTTTAGCTCAAAGACAAGATGAGCTCCGGTTTCTCGTCAACCAACCGCTTCAGGGTAACCAACTGGGGCAAACATCTAAGGGTAAAAAGCCAGTCATCGTTCGACCATCTTTGAGACAAAGAGGCAAGGAGAAAGCTCCTCATATGGCTCCAGTATCACCAATTCAGTATCAACCTCACCAGCTTCAGCCAGACAAGCCCAAAAGGCAATTCACCAAGCTTAACGTGTCGCTGCCTCAAGCCTTACAACAACTGCTGAGGTTGAACCTGGTAACTCTAAAGGATCCCCCTAAGAATCCCAACAGGACACCTTCAAGGTATAACCCCAACGCTCACTGCGCTTATCATTCTGACAGCCCGGGGCATGCTACAGAGGATTGTTGGACTTTGAAGAATAAAACCCAGGACCTGATTGAGGAAGGAGCTGTGGAATTCACCCAAGATGGCCAGGCTGAGTGTTTCTACCATCTCTACAGGAGGCACCATTTGAAGTGACAAGCCCCGAGACTAGAAAATTTTGTTCATTCGAATGTTCAAGATTGCAATTTTCTTTTGTTCAAACATTTATTCATGTTAAACATTGTTATCACATTAATGCATCGCTTATGTCTATTTTGAATCAATATATTCGTATTCACTAAACGCAAATTATTTTCATATTTTTTCTGATGTCAACTCTCGATTAATAATTCTAAGCCTCTTGAGGGAGGATGACGAAAACGATACCATAATCTACAGTATGCTTTTGAACAGACCCCGCTGATGAGGTACAGGCATTGTTTCAATCCCTAAACACTGGAGTTATAAGGATGATAATCCCTCGTCAACCCCTCTGAGCCAAAGAAGTAGGAGTTTTTATTTTCGAAAATTGAAACCCTTAATCATAACCCGGGGCAGGGTAGTCTTCTCAGTTGATCCAAGTGCACAATGAATGGCACCAAATGAGTTTTTCCAAAAACAAAAGACAGTGATGGTTCCGAACAATCAATAAAGAAAGGCAGTCATTATCAAAAAAAAAACAACCATAAACGAAAAGCCCATTAAGTCAAAACCTATGAAGGAGACTTACAAAATTGGGGCATCCCGCTGACTGTAATCACAAAAGAACAGTTCAGGCAAAAAAATAGGGATAATCAAATCAAAAAGAAAGAGGTCATACAAACCCTCAACAAAAAGGAAATGACTGCCCATTCAAAATAAGTCATCAATATCCGAACCATCACCGGAAAATCAGAGCAAAGACTCAAACAAGGTCTAACGTATGATCAACTGAGTTTAGGTTTGGAGAACATCACGAAGAGCGGGTGGGTACAAATAAAATTTGAGCCTTTATCCTTTGTTTCTTAAACCGTGAACCAAGCCACGTTATAACCCTTAAAAGTCCTAGCTGAAGCATGGGTTAGTTCGAAAGCATACTGTTACGAAAGGTATCCTGACTCCTTAAGGCTTACGATAAATACGGAGTTGACATCACGTTTTACAAACATTCATTTGTTTTATGAAAAAGAATGCATTTTTCAAAATCTTCAAGACAGACATAAGCTTTGCATTTTTGACATAACTTTGTTTGCATATGACTTTTTGTTTGAACAGCGGGGAAATTCGCATGATGAATACCTAGTGAACAAAAGCACTTCCAATCAAGGGGCATGACATGATCATGGTCCATCATCTGGGGCAATCCAATCAAGATTCGGAGAATCTCTCAAAGGCCAAATAGCCTGGGGCAAATCTCCGCCTGAGTCGCTTGGGGCATCTCAACAACGAATCTTGCCTGATCAAACACCTTTTGGTAGCATGACAAAGCACTTCTAATAGGGGCAACTCCCTACGTTCTGAAAGCACGGACATAGTCGAAAAAATACTACGCAAAATCAAAGACCCGCTAGGTTGACATACCTAGGCAAAAATAAGGGCTTCCCGGCGAACCAAAAGGGTTCGGGCAAAAATAAGGGATGAAAATTAAAAATCTGTACACCCGGCAAGTCGAAAACCTGAAAAGGCGGCTTGGGCAAAAATGGGTATCCCGGTGGACTGAAAACCCGAAAGGGCGGTCCAGGCAAAAGTTAGGGATTAAAGCGTACGACTATGTCCTGTCATCTCATCACTCGCCTACCAGAAGAAGGTTTGTCCATCAACAACTATCAGCACCTCACAGGTCTTCCTCTCCCACATCAGAAACAGGGGCAATGATGAGCTGTCCAAAACAATCTAATCGCTCTGTCCATCAAAGTACCAAGATGGGTTCAGCGGAAGAACGTAACCAGATATCTTAATCCCCTAGAGAGTGAGCCAGCAAGTCAGTGCACTCTCCCCAAGCAAAGCTATTATCAGCCTTAAGGAAGTTGGGTGTCCTCCAGTAGATCTCAACATTCAGCGGAGTCTTTTCCCAATACAGTTCAAAACTTCCCCAAGAAAGTCCAATCCAGTTCCCCAGGAAGGTCGGAATCCATCTCCCCAAGCAGTAAGCTTATCCCCAGTAGATTCTGGAAGCTTATCCCTCGCAGAGCACGAACGCGTCGTCCGGCTTTATTCAAAGAGTTATTTCCTTAACCGGATATAACTGGGTTATCCTCAGCCAAAAGCCACGGAAAGAGCGTCCTCGACGAAGTCTTCTTACCCCAGCGAAGTCCATCAACACTTCCAACAATAAGGGTATCCCCAGCAAGCTACTATCAACACTCAGCAAAGTATCTCTCTCCCCACAGAGTATCACTCCCCAGCATGGTCGCTAGAGTATTTTTCTCCCCGCAGAATCTTCCATTTGCCAAGTTTATTCCTCAACGGAGTCATCTTCTCCTACCGGTATTCTTGCAGTTATCATCCCTAGCAGGAGTAAAAGCTTATTCTTCAATAGCAGCCCAGGAGTGACTTCCCGGCACCCGTCAAGGATTTACTTTCCTAGACAAAAACATACATTCCTAGACATCACATACCATTATAGCATGCATATACGCATCATATCATACAAATCTCATTTATGTTGAGAACATCATTGCATGGTCCATATCATGCATCGCATACGACTGACCTTTACCTTTCAGGAAAGAGGCAGTTAAATTCTCAACCATATTTCAAGACCTAGACCGGTTCAGTTAATCGACTCAAAAGATTTCTTATCCAGTCCAAGGCCTTCTCTAGTCCAGCTAAATCGACTCCCAACAGATTTTTCTGATGAAGACTCAGTAGAAGTTATCAGATTAGAATGGTTCTCTCTCCGACGGTGCATGAGATTTCCATTTTTAGGTTTTTCTTTGAGATTATAATGTCCTATTGGTTCTCTCTCCTACGGTGCATGAGATTTCCATTTTGGGTTTTCCTTTTCAGATTATAATTTCCTATGGTTCCCTCTCCGACGGTGAGTGAGGTGATAATTCCTTTTCAGATGTTTCCCTCTCCGACGGTGAGTGTGAGGTGATAGTCTCCTATGGTTCCCTCTCCAACGGTGAGTGAGGTGGTAAGTCCTTTTCAGATGTTTCCCTCTCCGACGGTGAGTGTGAGGTGATAGTCTCCTATGGTTCCCTCTCCGACGGTGAGTGAGGTGGCAAGTCCTTTTCAGATGTTTCCCTCTCCGACGGTGAGTGTGAGGTGATAGTCTTCTATGGTCCCCTCTCCGACGGTGAGTGAGGTGGTAATTCCTTTTCAGATGTTTCCCTCTCCGACGGTGAGTGAGGTGATAATCTCCTATGGTTCCCTCTCCGACGGTGAGTGTGAGGTGGTAAGTCATTTTCAGATGTTTCCCTCTCCGACGGTGAGTGAGGTGATAGTCTCTTATGGTTCCCTCTCCGACGGTGAGTGAGGCGATCATTCCTTTTCAGATGTTTCCCTCTCCGACGATGAGTGAGGTGATAGTCTCCTATGGTGCCCTCTCCGACGGTGAGTGAGGTGATAGTCTCCTATGGTGCCCTCTCCGACGGTGAGTGAGGTGGTAATTCCTTTTCAGATGTTTCCCTCTCCGACGGTGAGTGAGGTGATAGTCTCTTATGGTGCCCTCTCCGACGGTGAGTGAGGTGGTAATTCCTTTCCAGATAGTTCCCTCTCCGACGGTGAGTGAGGTGATTCCCTTCCAGATTATAATGACCTATGTTTCCCTCTCCGACGGTGAGTGAGGTGATAATTCCTTTCAGATTATAATGGCCTATGGTTCTCGTCCCGATCCTGCGAAGATGGTATTTCCCACCAAGATTTTCTCAACGAGCGTTGTTGAAGTTAAAATCACCCAAGGTTCTCTTACCATTCAGGCTGAGGTAGTAACCATCCCTGGTTCATTCATCATCTTTTGAAGCTCCAGATTCAGCTCCTGTATCCAGTCAGGACACATCTATACCAAGCATCTGAAAACCAACTCCTGCAACGTGTCAGGTACTCATTTTTTCTTTTGCAGGTATGCAGGTTCTCGCTAAGGAATCTCTTACGCAATCAACATCCAGATGGAATCTATAAGCCCATCATCCTATTCATCAATCGCCAAATGGCATCTGTAAGCCCATTCCCATCATCACTGCCACTATGTGAGCGCAAATTTCTGGGCACTCTAGTGTTCAATCATCTTCCACCCTCGGATTACGAAAGGCACGTCAGCCAATCTGCATCCTCAGGTCTAAGAAGATTGAACAAGGGCAACTGTTGTACCCCAAAATTTGCCCTCCCATATTCTCCAGGAAATTGCCAAGTCAAGCTGTAAAATTCCCCAAGGGTTGCACAGTGCAAAGGTCTCCTATACAGTCAAGATTAGGGTTTGTGTTCTGATCAAGAAAATGAAGTTTTCAAAGGCCCAATCAAGTCTCACATGCCTACAAATATGGTCAAGCATCCTCATATCAAGTTTCAAGGCATTCAGCACAAAATTGCACAGTCAAAAACCCTAATTGCACTACAGTCAACTGTAGGGGCAAAATGGTCATTTGGCAGTCAAAAGTTCAAATTTTTGGTCAACATATCATTTTGAAGCCACAAACATCATTTGATCAATGCTTGATCATGATTCTCAAAATTTGGCTCAAGAATCACCAAGATGCAAAAGTTTCCTTATTTGGACAGTTGAAAAAGTCAACTGAAATTGACCAGGGCATAACTTTCACATGGATTATCAGAAAAATTCCATCCAAAGCTCATTTTTAAGAGAAAGACATTTCCTACAACTCATCTTCATACTTCAAGTCCAAGAAATGCTCTCACAAAACGTTATCAATTTCAACATTATAGGTCATTTTCAAAAGTCAACAAAAAGGGACTTTAAGTCAAAGGCCATAACTTGAGATTGGTAAATCAAAATGACATGGGACCAAAGGCATTGGTTAGAGGACTCAAAGACCTTTCCAAAATGTCCAAGAACATGAGAAAAGCTTAAAAATTGAGCAAGTTATGCCTTGTGGAAGTTGGGAAATTTTTGGATATTTTGAAAAGTCAACATTGATTCAAATGACCTAAAATTGCTAATGGGCCCATTTTTCTTCCATAATTCATCATCCATGACATGTGCACGACCACTTGGCCCAAAGGGAAGTATTTTCTCATTTTTATTTATTTATTTGAATTTTTATTTATATTAATTCATTTAAATCATTTAAATATATGAAAAATATTTAACTCACCCTAACCAATCTTTTTATACATGTTTTAGCCTCAAGATTTCGTGCTTGTACAATTATGGAAAGATTTGGGTTGATTGATCATGATTGAGAACAAAGAACACATGGAAAAGATATGAAAAAGATCCTTAAAATCAAATTTCCAAAAACCATCATTGCATTGGATTTGTTCTACTTTTGTTAACCTAATGGACTCACTACATATGCTAGAACACAACCCTAATCAGGATAGACACTAAACTGCGCAAGAAAGCCATTTACAAACTTGAAAAAATTCTCTAAAAACTCAAATCTGAAAAGCACTTTTTAGGTGGATTCAAGGCACGAAACTTGTTCCATTGGCTTGCCAAGGTTGTCCAGAAGCGATTGCAATCAAGAACATCCATCAAAACGCCAAGAATTGGTAAAACGAACATGAACTGTACAGAGAAAAATTCATAATCGTGCATCATGATTTACGCATCCTTTGTGATTTTTAATACTTGATTTACATTCCTTGTGAAGTTCTGAAGCTAACCATTATATTGAATTGTATTATCATGCGTTGTGTGCGATTTCACCATGTTTGATTTCTAGGGTTTGCAGGACCTCAAAATTGGGGTTTCTTATTTAACGAAAAATTAGCCTTCAAGACATGTGCCATTAGAATCAGTGCATCTGGACGATCACAAACCACCCATCGCGCCTAATTTATTGACCCTCTAAGACCTATTCACTATTTTTCCAAAAGCCACCTAACGAAACGCGTATAAAACCGTTGCTCAATGTTTTATATTTCAGGGAAGGTGGAGAAGACGAAGTCGTGTCAAATGGTGATAGGCCAGTTCAAAAATGCGCGCGCGTTTCCAAGCTATTAACCCACTTTCTTTTATATTATTTGTTTGTTTATTATATAACAAATGCGTTGTAGTGGCTCAGCTGGCGAAGTGTAGTGTTGTTAACCCTCATGACCTGGGTTCAAACCCCAGGTCTACGTTATTTCCATATTCTTTTCCAATTCATCATCACATGCAGGCATCATGTTGAGGACCATCATGTTCCTTCATCATCTATCCATCCACGCGTCTAACAGATTCAAACCAAAGGTTGAGATTGGGAGAGCACCATAAACCCTGGTCAAAGTGCTAACACGCTACTCAAAAAAGTCAAATGGACCCAGGTTTTTGGGCCAGGATTCTTGGATCTATACCTCCATATTGGGGCCTGAACCCCCCCTGGTTTGCAAATTCTCTATATTTGCTTTATGTTTTATTTTCAATTATTGTTTTATTTTCTTTATTGTTTTGATTTAATTAATTATTTTTACAAAATATAAAAAATGCCTAAAAATCAGAAAAGATAAAAAAACATAATAAATATTTTTATTTTAATATTTTCTTGTAAATAAATGCTTGGAAATTAATTAGTTTAAAATAGGTTTGCAATTTTAATTCTTTTAATAAAAAATCTAAAAAATATAGAAATAGGTTTAATAAATGTTTTATTCCTTTTAATTTTTCTTTTTCACAATAATATTATTTATTTTATTTATTTTCATAATTAAAATTGTATGCAAAAATTAGGTTTAATTTAGGTCAAAAGTTTCAATATTTCTTAATAAATTAAAATAAAATAGAATTAGGGTTAGTAGTTAATTTTAATTAATTCTTTCTTTTTTCTATTAAATCATAAAATACATAAAAACACCAAAAAACAACTTCTTTTCTTAAATTAATTAATTCATGTAATTTTAATTTTTGCCAAAGGATCCAACGCCCTCGTTTCGATTTAATTTCGCATATTTATTTTATTTTGCTTAAATAATTATGTACCTCTCCCGAAGCCTTGTAATTACTTCTCGCACTTTTAATTTATTTATTTTTCTGTCAAATCGGGTCCTGGTTAATTTTGGCGATGTGGACCCGCGCCATTTGTAATAGCTTTAGATTTATTTTCCTCGCAATACTTTTAAACTGTTAAACAAAGCATGAAAGACTGTATGGACATAAATAAAAACAAGCGTAGAACACCAATAACATGACAAGACAAATACAAATGAAAACGACACACAATTCGCACACACCACCCCTAGGGTACGCCTCACTGTTGCCTTGCCTCGAAAGGTGATCGTCGAGTAGAGGATGTCTTAGTAAGTCCTCATGATCCGGGAACCTGGCATGAGGGTAGCTTCTAAGGTGTCTTCCCATTGCTCTGGTGATCACCATGTCCCGAACCTCGAATTGACCCGAACACCTCCAACGGTGGTGCTACCTACCTCTCAATGGTGGGATGGCACTACTTTAAAGGACATTTACACAGACGAATTCCTTAGGGTAGGTAGGTTCTCGTAGATACTTGCTCTAAATTTCAAAACAAAAATTCAAAAATACTTTTCACACCAACACATTTTTAAAAAGCTTTCGAAAGCATTTTTTTCAAGCACTCTTGAGGACCGATACAAGAGTCGAACTGAAATTTTCAAAGAAACTTTTTAAAAAACCCACAGTTGAAAAGCAAACAAACCATTTTTGAAAACACAATGAGCAAGTATCTAAGAGCCCATGGATAACCATGGATAGAAAGGGTGCTAACACCTTCCCTTTCTATAACCTACCTCCCGAACCGAGAGCAATCTCTACAAGGAATTTTTCTGTGCTTTTGTCCTTTCCCTTTGGAGAAAATAAAAGACGGTGGCGACTCTTGCTTACCGCGACATTTCGCGAACCAGCGTTAAACAGTCAGTTCCAGATCCACCGATCACACTTGTGCATAACATCATAAACATCATGAAGCATAATATGCATCCACTAATCATTTCAAGGATTTGGATCTTCATCTTTGTTCCTGTTATGTAGGTAATGGAATCACTTCGCAGGAAAACCATCCAAGTCAACCTTCTGAGAATTCCTCCTCAACTCAAGGAGCTAGCTTCAAGGATTCCTGAGAATTCTCCATTCACCGAGAGGCATGGTCATCTTCTCAACTTAGTCAACACCAACACTGAGGAAGACATGGTGAAAGTTCTCTTCCAGTTCTTTGACCCCCTACACCACTCCTTCACATTTCCTGATTACCAGCTTGAGCCTACTTTGGAGGAATTTTCTCAACTCCTGAGGATTCCTATTCTCCATCAACTACCCTACAACGGTATAGAAAGAGATCCAAAGCCTGAAGATGTTGCTCAAGCCCTACACTTGCAACCATCTGATATCATAGGCCATTGGGAAACTAGAAGTGGTATCAAGGGTTTCTTGTCAAAGTTTCTGTTTGAGAAGGCCCAAAGCTACTGGAATTCATTGGATCTACAAGCTTTTGAGGAGATTGTGGCTCTTCTCATCTATGGGTTGGTCTTGTTCCCAAACCCTGACCAGCTTGTAAATGTCAGTGCTATCAAAATTTTCATGGCTCGCAACCCGGTGCCTACATTGCTTGGGGATATCCTCCACTCATTTCACACACGAACAAGAGAAAAAGAGGTGTTCTCATATGTTGTACTCCTCTTCTAGCAAGGTGGTTTATTTCTCACCTTCCCCAATCAGTTTTGAAGAATGAGCAAGGTGTGAGGTGGTCACAACGATTGATGACTCTTACACATTCAGATGTTCATTGGTGTTCTCGATCCCGAGAAAATGTTATCATCATTGATCGTTGTGGGGAATTCCCTAATGTCCCTCTACTTGGAATTAGGGGAGGCATTACCTACAACCCCTGCTTGGCTCTGAGACAGTTTGGGTATGCCCGAAGGGATGGCCCTCATGACATGCTGATTCCAGACTTGGTTTTTGACTTCGACAACGATGATCAAGGACTTCGACAAAGGTTTATCCAAGATTGGAGAATGCCCAACAAGGTGGACAGTAAGACCTTGGGACACAAGAATTTCATCCCCCTTGAGCCATACCTCAAGTGGGTACGAACTCGCACCCAAAGTCTTATGATGCCTTACCCCTACATACTTCTTGTGATCAAAGAGCCTGTTATGGAAGGATATGTTCCATATACCCTCCTACATCCTGACATGCCAACATCACTTGAAGATTTACAAAGGAGTTGGATACAGCTCAAGGGAGAACGCAATACGTTTGAAGCCCAATTCTACGCCAGTGAGAAGAAGGTTTTGGAACTTACTCACCAACTTCACGAAGAGAAGACTCTCAACATTTACATCACACCAAATAGGATGCACAACGTCTTTTTACATTAGAATTTTGTATTATTTTGCCCATGGGGAATTTATGTACTAACAAATTCTTCTTATTAATATGACGTGTGTTCTTTTTGTTTGCAACAAATTTGAATTTCTGAATCCTTGAATGCATTACATGAATAACATATCATTCATCATATGCATAAGCAGGTCTTCACACCAGGTTTCCTTATCTCTCTGCTGTTTATTTCAGCAAGATGGATATAGAGCAGACGGTCAAAGACTTACAAGCGCAAAATTCACAGTTCCAACAGCTACTCGTGACCTTGGCAAAGGGTCAAGAGGAGCTCAAAACTCTACTGAAAAAGGAAAAGGAGAAAAAGAAAAAGAAGAGGGTTGGTATGGCTACCATGGGTAGAAGATTTGAGAACCAAGCTAGAAGGGTCCTAGATTTCCCCTCAACATCTGATGAAGGGGTTGGAAAGGGTAAAGGAACTGCAGTGCAATCTGAGTCCGAGGAAGAAGAAGATGAAGAGGATGAAGATTATTTTGAGCAGCAGTACCCTCTTGTAGACGACAAATACAAGAATCTGGAAGAGCGTCTGGCAGCTATGGAGGTACAAAGGGTACCTGGGCTGGACTTTGAGGAGCTAGGTTTGGTTACTAGGATTGTGATTCCCCCTAAATTCAAGGTGCCAATATTTGCTAAATATGATGGTTTGTCTTGTCCAAAGATGCACCTACGGTCTTACGTCAGAAAAATCCAACCGCATTCTTCTGATAAGGACCCGTGGGTTCATTTCTTCCAGGACAGTCTTTCGGGGACGTAGTTAGATTGGTTCTACCAGCTAGAGAGGTCTGATGTGCACAATTGGGAGGATTTGGCAGCTGCCTTTTACAGACAATATCAATATAATGCGGATTTAGCACCAACCCGTACTCAATTACAGAGTATGGGCATGGTCTCAAATGAAGGTTTCAAAGAGTATGCCCAGAAATAGAGAGACTTGGCGGGGCGAGTACAACCACCTCTATCTGAGAGGGAGCTGGTAGATATGTTCTTGGGTACGCTGTCAGGCCCCTTTTTCAATCACCTGATTGGAAGTTCGTCTGCGGGGTTCACAGAGCTAATTCTGACCGGTGAGAGAGTTGAAGCCGACATAAAGAGCGAAAAAATTCAAAAGGATGCATCTGCTTCCGCTGCCATCAAAAAGACCTTTCCAGCAAAGAAAGAGGTATCAGCTGTCTACTCTCAAAGAAGTCAAGGAAGAGTTGAGCGCCGGCCAGCGGTGGGGGCTGTAATAATTCAGAAGTCTGCAGCTGATCAGCCTAGAAACAATCAACCCAGAACCAACCAAGTAAGGGTGGAAAGGCCTACACGGCAATTCACTTAAATCAATATGACACCTGCTCAGGTTCTCCCTCATCTTTTGAAGTTAAACCTTGCAAGTTTGAAAGAGGCGCCAAAGAATCCGAATACATCTTCTCCTTACTACCATGCTAATGCTTAGTGTGCTTATCATTCCGACAGCCTGGGGCATGACACCAACAATTGTTGGGCCCTCAAAAATAAGATCCATGACTTGATAGATGCTAAAGAGGTGGAATTCGACGCCCCTGAAAATCCTAACGTGATCTCTGCTCCAATGCCAAAACATGGTCACAATGTCCATGCTGTTGAAGAAGGTCTTTTTGTTGCTATTGTTGATGATTTGATGACTCCGCTACCAATAATCAAGTTGAATCTGTTGAAGGCTGGGATTTTCCCAGGTTGTAAAGAAGATTTCTTCCTTTGTTCATCCTTACCAACCGACTGTCAGTTGTTGAAGTTAGGCATCCAGCGCCTAATAGATAACCAAGAGATACTTTTTGAAAAGACTCCTGTTACACCGACTCTTGTTAATGATGTTTCGATAATTACCATATCCGCCAATATTTCCAAGGTCTCCAAAAGACCTGTTAAGATTACATCCGATCCAAAGATTGTACCTTTGAAGATAACTATGTCGGGGCCTATCCCGTACAAGTCCAACAAATCAATACCGTGGAACTATGGGGGAGAGATCTTCTACCACGGTGTTAAGCAAATTGAATCAAATGAAGAGAGTTCTGATGAAGAGACTTCCGACATTGGAAACATAGCCGGAACGAGTAAAATCACCCGCAGTGGAAGAATTTTCTCTCCGGAGATTGCGCCTCCAAAGGCAATCTTCGGACCCTCAGCCGCTCCTGAAGTTACCCCTGTGCCGGTCAACATATCTGTAAGAACTCCAGTTATTGACGAAGTTGTGACTCCTGAAGTTGTCCCCTCTGCTGCTGTTGATGATAGAGGGAAAGGGATCCAAGAAGATCCTGTCGGGACGAGGGCTCAACCGTTGATCATCCCCGAAACCTCTCAAAAAGAAATGGAAGAGATTTTGAAAATAATCAAGAGAAGCGATTAGAATGTTGTTGAGCAACTGGGGCAAACCCCTTCAAAAATCTCTATGCTGGCCTTGTTACTCTACTCAGAAGCTCATGCCAAAGCTTTGATCAAATTCTTGAAGACGACCCATATGCCCCAGGAAACCTCCGCGGACCAGTTCCAGGAATGTGTAGCTAGCCTAACAGCAGACAACGGTCTAGGGTTCTCCGACGCCGATCTAACAATCAAAGGGAGAGAGCATAATAACGCCCTGCATGTCTCGGTAGAATGCAGAGGAACTACTCTGGCACATGTTCTGGTGGACACTGGTTCATCGTTGAATGTCTTACCAAAGAAGGCATTGGATAGGCTAGATTGTGGAGGTTTAACCTTGAAGCCCAACAACATCATTGTCAGAGCCTTTGATGGTTCTAAACGGATGGTCCACGGGGAGGTGGACATCCCGATTAAAGTGGGTACTGAAACCTTCAACTCCACATTCTATATCATGGACATTCGTCCCTCCTATTCTTGCTTGTTAGGAAGACCATGTATTCATCGTGCTGGAGCCGTCACTTCAACCCTGCATCAGAAGCTCAAGTACCCTGTCCAGGGGAAAATTGTGACTGTTCTCAGTGAGGAGGAATACATGATAAGCCATCTTAATTCTTTCCGCTATATGGAATTGGATGGTGAATTCATCGAAACCCCCTTTCAGCATTTTGAAGAGGTAGCTCAGGAGATTACGGCAGTGCCTTCTGTACCCATGATTACCCGACCTCCGCCTTGGATGTCGTCACTCAAAGATGCAAAGGCTGTGATTGAAGAAGGAGGAAGCATAATCTGGGGGCAACTTCCCGATTTTCCTTTCAAGTCTGATAAATTCAGCTTGGGTTTTACTGCTGCTAGTCAGAAGGTTGTGCGTCGCTCCCAGGCTGGAGGACCACCAGTGAAGATCACTCATCATGGAGTCAGTGCTTTGGAGGATGGTGAAGAGGAGAGCAACCTTGAAGACTGGATTTTCCCTACCGTTGAAGGAGGCTTGTGCAATTGGGAGGCAAAGGACTTTATCCCCATTACTTTCATCAATCAGTAATTTATCTTTCGAACTTTTCTGTTGGTTTGTAATAATTCCTAAACAATTCGTACACTTTAAACCTTGTGCCTTACCCGAGGTACATAGGTCCATTTGTAAGGGTTCGATTTTCCATCTTCATATGCAATTTTAATGAATCTTGGACGTTTTCACATATAAACTTTTGTGTTCATTTTCTTTCCTTTTTACATTTTTTATTTGTTTAAAGGTGGTTATCCCTTACACACACCCACACTCACCAATGCAGGTACCCATCCATTCCGGATTCCATGTGTAACAATTCTTCTATGGCCTTCAGCGACTCTAAAGATCTGGTCTACCATGCCGAATACGAAGATGATGAAGACTGTGAAGTGCCTGGAGAATTGGCTAGACTGCTGCAACAGGAAGAAAGGGCTATTCTACCTCACGAGGAGTTGTTAGAGACTATCAACTTGGGTACAGAGGAAGACAAAAAAGAAGTTAGAGTGGGTGCCAACCTAGAGCCAAGTGTCAAGGAGCGCTTAGTTTAGCTGTTGAATGAATATGTCGAGATCTTTGCCTGGTCCTACGAAGACATGTCGGGACTTGATACAGATATTGTGGTTCACCGTCTCCCTACAAGAGAAGA
Organism: Vicia faba; assembly: GCA_948472305.1. NCBI lineage: Eukaryota > Viridiplantae > Streptophyta > Magnoliopsida > Fabales > Fabaceae > Vicia > Vicia faba. The sequence goes on from CATIWC010002422.1 coordinate 202,007, forward strand.
CTATCCACCAGTTAAACAGAAAGTTCGCTGCATGAGGCCCGACATATCTGAAAAGATCAAAGCGGAATTTATGAAGCAGATCAATGCTGGATTTCTTGCTGTTACCTCCTATCCACAATGGGTTGCTAACATTGTGCTTGTGCCTAAGAAGGACGACAAAGTGAGAATGTGCGTGAATTACAGAGACTTAAACAGGGCCAGCCCTAAAGATGACTTTCCACTACTGCACATTAACATCTTGGTTGACAATACATCTCAGCACAAGGTATTTTGTTTCATGGATGGATTTTCAGGGTACAACCAGATCAAAATGGCCCCTGAAGACATGGAGAAAACTACTTTTGTTACCCAGTGGGGTACATTCTGTTATAAAGTGATGCCATTCGGACTGAAGAATGTCGGGGCAACCTATCAACGCGCCCTGGTGGCTTTGTTTCATGATATGATACGTCATGAGATAGAAGTCTACGTAGACGACATGATAGCCCGTTCACAAACGGAAGAAGAACACCTCGACCATCTGCAAAAGCTGTTTGTCAGGTTGAAAGAGTACAAGCTCAGACTGAACCCTAACAAGTGCACTTTCGGCGTCAGGTCCAGTAAACTCTTGGGATTCATCGTCAATAACAAAGGCATCGAGGTTGATCCTGCTAAAGTCAAAGCTATACAAGAAATGCCTGCCCCTCGCACTGAGAAGGAGGTCAGAGGTTTCTTGGGACGCCTAAACTACATTGCAAGGTTCATTTCTCACCTAACATCTACCTGTGAACCAATCTTCAAGTTGTTGAAGAAAGATCAGGTGGTTAAATGGAATGATGACTGTCAAGTTGCTTTCGATAAAATCAAGGAGTATTTGCTGGAACCTCCTATCTTGATGCCACCCGTTGAAGGAAGGTCGTTAATCATGTATCTGACTGTCTTGGAGAATTCAATGGGGTGCGTACTGGGCCAACATGATGAGTCTGGCCGAAAAGAGCATGCCATTTATTACCTTAGCAAAAAGTTTACCGACTGTGAGACCCGATACTCGCTGCTCGAGAAAACTTGCTGCACTTTGGTATGGGCTGCTCGCCGGCTAAGGCAGTATATGTTGACACATACCACTTTGTTGATCTCTAAGATGGATCCGATCAAGTACATCTTTAAAAAGCCTGCCCTATCCGGAAGAATCGCTAGATGGAAGATGATCCTCACCGAGTATGATATACAGTACACGACCCAAAAAGCTATAAAGGGGAGTGTGTAGCCGATCATCTGGCCCATCAAGCTGTCGAAGATTACTAATCCATGAGGTTCGACTTCCCCGACAAGGATATCATGACTTTGAGCAACATTGAAGAAAACAGACCGTATGGCGGACCTGAACAAGGATCCCGATGGACCCTGTACTTTGATGGTGCCTCAAATGCACTTGGCAACGGTATCGGCGCGGTACTTATTTCTCCAGAAGGTTGCCATACACCTTTCACTGCCAGACTCTGCTTCAGCTGCACCAACAACATGGTCGAGTATGAAGCTTGTATCGTTGGTCTCAAGGCTGCAATTGACTTGGGAATCAAATCTTTGATTGTATTTGGGGACTCAGCTTTGGTTATCAGTCAAATCAAAGGAGAGTGGGATACTAAACATCCAAACCTCATTCATTACAAAGAACATGTCCTGACATTGTTACCACATTTCGAGCAGATTACCTTTGAGCACTTCTCGCGAGAAGAGAATCAGCTAGCGGATGCGCTAGCAACAATGTCATCCATGTTTAAGCTCAACTGGGATAATGAGGCTCCCCAAATCACCATTGAACGGATGGACGAACCTGCACATTGTCACGAGATTAATACCAAAGAAGTAGTGGACCGACCATGGTTTCATGACGTCAAAAGGTATCTCGAAGCACAAGAATACCCTGAAGGAGCTTCAGTCAACGACAAAAAGTTCTTAAGGAGGTTTTCTGCCAAGTTCTTCCTGAGCAATGGTTTCCTATATAAGTGCAATCATGATTACATTCTAATCTATTGTGTGGACAAGGTTGAAGCTGAGCAGATCATGGCTGAACTGCACAATGGTAACTTTAGCACTCACTTTAGCGGACATACGATGGCTAAGAAGATTTTATGGGCAGGCTATTACTGGTCTACCATAGAAGCTGATTGCCATCAACATTCCTGTACTTGTCACAAATTCCAAATTTATACTGACAAGGTACATATACCTCAAGTTCCTCTCAATGTCTTAACAGCTCCTTGGTCGTTCGCTATGTGGGGAATCAACATGATTGGAGAGATCAAGCCTACAACATCCAATGGACACCGTTTCATCCTGGTGGCCATTGATTACTTCACCAAGTGGGTCGAAGCTGCTTCCTTCGCCTCCGTTACAAAGAATGTGGTTGCCCACTTCATCAAGCAGAACCTCATTTGCTGGTATGTTATCCCTGATAGGATCATCACTGACAACGGTACAAACCTGAACAACACTATGATCACTACTCTGTGCGAGCAGTTCCAGATTCAACATCACAATTCATCTCCCTATCAGCCTAAGATGAACAGTGTTGTCGAAGCTGCGAACAAAAATATCAAGAAGATCATTCAAAAGATGACAGTCACCTACAAGGAATGGCATGAGATGTTACCGTTTGCTCTGCACGGGTATCGTACCATGGCACGAATATCAATTGGGGAAACACCCTATTCTTTGGTATACGGCATGGAAGCTGTTTTACCTATCGAGGTTCAGATTCCCTCCTTGAGAATCATGAAGGATGTTGGTTTGAGTGAAGACGATTAGATTCAGACTCGGCTTGATTAACTTAACTTGATTGACGAAAAGTTACTTACTGTTGTTTGCCATGGTCAGGCGTATCAAAAACGAATGATCAAGGATTTCAACAAGAAAGCCAGACGTCAGGTATAACAAGTCGGGGATCTTGTAATCAAGCGGATCATCTTGCCGCAAAGTGATCCCAGGGGAAAATGGACTCCTACTTACGAAGGACCATTTGTGATCAAAAACATCTTTTCTGGTGGGGCAATGATCCTGACCACCATGGATGGCGACGACCTGCCTCACCCTGCGAATGCAGACATAGTCAAAAGATACTACGCATAAACGACCCGACAAGTCGAAAACCCGCAAGGGCGACTTGGGCAAAAATGGGCATCCCAGTGAATCGAAAACCCGAAAGGGAAGTTCAGGTAAAAATTAGGGATAAATGAAAAAATTTGTACACCCGGCAAGTTGAAAACCCGAAAGGGCGACTTGGGCAAAAAAGGGTTTCCCAGTGGACTGAAAACCCGAAAGGGCGGTCCAGGCAAAAGTTAGGGAATTAAAGCGTATGACTATGTCTCGTCGGATCACTTTAAGGACAATCTCTTCACCAGACAAGCTCCTGGCTTCTGATCAATCCAGTCATATTCGGATGAAGCAACGAATGGACAAGATACTCAGAGTTACGAAGGCTATAGCAGAATGGGAACCCCATGGAATTTTTTACACATAGCCACCTTTCTTTGTATAAATTTTTCTCAATTTTATGACAACAATCTCTTACTAGAATGTCTGTCTCCTTTGTACAAAATACTTACACAAAGTTAATACAAAGATACTTCAAAGTACAGAAAACTATTTGCCTTTTCTTTTCTTTTACACTTGTGTTTTATTTGAAAACATCCAATGATTTATTAAATGAGCATTTGCATTTGAATATAATCACTGTTTACAAATAAATGAAATGTGAAAGAATAATTACTAACAGGTTGAAAGGATGGGAAAACGTCTTTAGGCTATTCCAAGAGAAACTCCCTGCAGTACACCATCTAGATACCCAGCGGAGCTACAACCTTAAAATACATATCCCCAGCGGAATTACAATTTCAAAATCCTCGCCAGAGTCGAAACTTCAAACTCCCAATCCCCGGAAAATTCATATTTTCAAACCTTTAATTCTCATCAGAGTTAAAATCCCCAGCGGAGCAAAAACTTTGGGTCATAAATCCCCAGCGAAGATGAAACCTTCTTCCCCAATGGAGTCAAATTTCCAACTACCAATCCACAGTAGAAACCATCCAGTTTCTCCAGATTCCCCAGCAAGTTATCTTAAAGTCTGAGAATTAACCAGATAACAGTTAACTTTTAACCCCAACTAAGGATGATTCCCCAGTAGATTGGCATACAACCCAAACTCATGAACTTTTTCCAGACAGGAATAAGACTCTTCCCCCAGAGTCTTGAACTTACTTTCTAGCAGGATAGCTTAATCTCCAGCATCATAGCTATTCCCCACAGAGTTTTTACTCCCCAACAGAATGAAGATTCTCATTCTTAACTCTCCAGTTTGAAGTCCCCAGGGATTTATTTTCCCCTAGTAGATTGAAGATTCTCAGTCCGGATTCCCCAGTAAAGTTGTCAGAGTTTTTCACCACTCCCCAGCATGAGTTTGTCAGAGTTTTTAATCCCCTGCAGATTGAAGATTCTCATTCTCACTTCTCCAGTGAATCCCCCAAGGAATTAATTTCCCTAAGAGATCGAAGTTTCTCATTCTTAGTTCTTCGCAGAAGCCATCAAAGTCTTCTTTATTCTCCAGCAGATCAAGGTTTTTTCTTTTGTCTGATCCCCAGTAGAGATTAGTCAGGAGTTTCCTTATTCCCCATCCGAGTAAGGATTCCCATTGGTATACTCCCCAGCTACAGTCATCAAAGTTCTCCGGATTCCCCAAGCAGGTTTCTCAAGCAGACTCGAAGGATCTTTATCCCCGGGAAAGTCAGGAAGGATTCTCACATCCCCGCAGAAGTTTGTCAAAGTTCTTGTTAATCCCCACTAGTCGGCAATGATTTTTCTATCCCCAACAGTGGTCCAAGGATTTCTCATCCTCAGCAATCAAAGATTTTGATATCCCCGACATCGGTCCAGGATTTACTTTCCCCGGCAGCAGTCAAGGATTTCATTATCTCCAGCAATCAAGGATTTATTCTCCTCAGCAAGACATCAAATCAGCTTACATGCGCTTACATTACATCCATATATCATAAACATTGATAAAACATATATATTGCATCATACATATCATGCAACATAATTTTGTGTTTCATCTAACATTTTATCCTTTTCAGGATAAGATCAAAAGTTATCTTTAACAAATATTCAAAGATTTCAGATACAGTATGAATACACTCCAAGACATGGAAGTCATTCTGTTACTCATTCAAATCTCTTATTCAGATACAGTATGGATATCCCCAGCAATCAGATACAGACTAGATACGCTCCAGACACGAAAGCCATTCTATTTCTCATTCAGATTCAACTATCAATTCAAGTTCAGATACACTTCAGACAAGGAAGTCATTCTGTCACTTATTCAGATCCCAGTTACAGTACGGATACACTCCAGACACGGAAGTCATTCTGCTACTCATACAGATCTCAACCTCATATACAGTCCAGATACGCTCCATACACGGTAGCCATTTTGTCACTCATTCAAACCTATTCCCCAGCTCAGAGATGCTCCATACACGGATGTCATTCTGTCGCTTATCAGATTTCAGATTCATATACAATACAGATACACTCCAGACACAACAGTCATTCTGTTATTCATTCAAGAATCAAATCCAGTTACAGCTCGGATACTCTCAAGACACAGACACCATTCCTTTGCTCATACAGATCCAATCTCCAAATACAACTCAGATACGTTCCAAATACGTTCCAGATACGGATACCATTCTGAAGTTTTATCTCTTCTGATTTTCAACAAACATTCTTGGATGGCATCTTTAAGACCATCTCCACCAAGATTCTACCATCTCCAAATGGCATCTTTAAGCCCATTCCCTCAACTACATTTTGACGAGTGCAAATTTACGGGCACTCTAGTGTCCAATCATCTTTTACCTTCGAGTCCCGAAAGGCAAACTCGCCAATATAACTCTTCAGGTTCAAGAAGATTGAACAGGGGCAGCTATTGTACCCCAAAACTTTCCCTCTCATTTTACCAAGATTTCCCCTCACAAGACTCTTTGGACTCCAGACAGGATTAGGGTTTGCTCTGCTCAAGACATCTCCTTGCACTGTTGACCTAAATTAGGTTTGAGTTTACACAAGGATTTTTGGACTTTTGATGCTCAAAATGATTTTCATATTTCATGTTGGACTTCTAAGATTTCCCATACCAAGTTTTAAGCCTTGAATCAAATTTTTGCCCAGTCAATTGGACAGTTGACCTAGAAATCAGCTGTATTGGGGAAAAAGTCAATTGTGGCTAATTTACAGTCAAACCTCATAATTTTTTATCCACATCAACATTATAGACTCATATGAACCATTTTATCAAGTTTGGACCACAACTCCTCAAGAAATTTGATCAGATCATCAAAAGGGCAAAATGGTCATTTTTATGGTTTTGACAGCGGAAAGGCAATTTCTGGTTTTTTCACCTAACCAATGGCAAATTGGGTTCAAGCATAGTTTCAAGGACTCAATGGAATCATCTTGACCTAATCACAAGGTTCAAAAGATCTCAAATGCATTGTATTGACAAATGAATTTTCCAGTCAACTGATCAAAAATCAACTATACACTGAAAAGTCAAACTTTGACTTTTTGGACAAACTCAAGTGCCAAGGGTCATTTTTCATCAAGGGGTGTCAAAACATGAAACTTGTTCATCAAGAAACTTAATTTTGAAAATTAGGGTTTAAGATTGAAAATTTTCATAACTTAGAATTTTTCTAAGTTATGAAATTTTCTTATTTTTTCCCAACTTTGCCCAACTTTTTCACTATGATGCAATTGGATTCAAAGAAAACTTCTAACATGAAAGTTTTATTACTACACAAAACCTACAACTTTTATTCACAAAGTTTTCCCAAAATATGCTTGGATCGCAAGTTATGATTTTATGAATAAGGGTCCAAAAACTTTCTAACTTCGTGAAATATTGCCCTTGTTTAGGCAGGATTTTGACCTATCTTCATGGCAATTTTTCACATAGTTCCAATTGGAATCTCAAAATTCATTTCAAAGATGGATTTTAGATAATGTTACAAGATTTCCAAAATGTCCAAGAACTCTCCAAAATCATTTATGGTTAGGGAGAATCGAATGTTTGAATTTGGCAAAATGTCACTTTGATCCATGGCATTTTTCATGTTGCTACAAGTTGCAATTTCTATCCAGCCTTGCTTGTACTTGCTTACATGTCTTTAAACCCTTCCACACTCAAAAATTGAATGCAAACACAAAGTATTAAGGCATTGTTCTGAACTTTAGAAGTTTACACATTGAATTAATCTAAAAATGGCAAAAAGGCAACATTGCCACTTTGATAAAGTTGGCTTTATGTCAAGTTGTTCCTCTTGAGCCAAGGACCCAATCTTTTACAGCAAACAAAGTTCACTAATATCAGGCAATTGTTACCAACTCTTGGAAGACCCTAAGCTAGATGGTACAACCCTTTGCATTGTCTTTTCACACTTTTCTTCAAAACCAAGTCAACTTGCAAAAACCACATATCTTTGGAATCTGATAAGAACAAAGTTTGTAAACATTTGAACCAAGTTTTGCATATCACATTAAGTCAGAAGCACGAGCTAACCACTTCTCAAACCTTACAAAACACCAAAATCATATTCTCTTCCAAAACAGGGCAACTTCTGCAGTTTGACATCCAAAGCAAAATCCACTCGTGCGTTTTGCTTGCAACCACTTCAAATACATTTTAAACAACACACCTAAGCTATCCCAACCATTGGCCAGCAACTGTAACCTTGTTTTCAAGCTTCACCATTTTAGAATTCTAACTGCGCGGGTTGACTTCTACAAGCTTATTCAGGCAAGTTCAAAGCTAGTTAGGCATTGGGAAAGCTCAAAGGAACTTAAAGCAAGCTCACCAGCATCTCAGGCCTCACTGAAAACCCCTGCATTGCCATACTCGAGCTCAACTGAAACAGGTAAAGTTCAAACTTCTATCTCTCTATTTAGGAAACATTAGGCTTAGGTTTGTGAATAAAAAATGTAGTACTCACTGCCCTTAAGCTGTACATATGCATAGATTTCATTTAAGTTAACTGTGTTGGGAGAATTTGAATGATGAACTTTCTGGAAAAAACTAGGTTAGAAATTAGGGCCAGAGAAATTCTCTCTGGTCTTTGAGAGTTAGATTAAGTTTTTTTACATGGTTAGAATCGTATGATTATGCTCTATAACTTTCATGTTCCAAGTTTTTGCTTTAGAGCACGTATGCAGGATTTCCAAGTTTGAACAAGAAACGCGCGTTTTTGTTTGATCAGAGGTTGAAGATGAAGCAATATGGGCTGGGCTTGGTTTCTCCTTGCTTTTGACACCCCCTGACTTGCTTCTCACACCCCCTTGGCCTATTTAATTTACTTTTGTATATTTTTCTATTTCCTTTTTATTTTCTGACTTTTATTTATTTTTCTAAACATTAAAAATTACTAAAAATATTTTCATAAATTTTAACATTTTATTTTATTATTTTTATTATTTTTTTGGACATAGAAATAATTACTTTAATAATATACTTTTATTTTCTTAAAGTAAATTCATAAATAATACAAAAAATATTATATTTTTATTTTTATTATTTATATACTTAAATAATATTTTGTCATACATATTCTTTTTTTTTCTAACATTTTGTATATATATTTTTATTTATTTTATTGTACATAAATAATATAATTCAGATATATATTTTCTTAAAACAAATTAGGATTTCCACCCTTAATAAAAATAATCTTTCATTTTATTATTTTTAATGCATTAAATAGTTTATTTTTACATACATAAAAATAATACAAAAACATTTTTTTTTGCATATTTATAATATATTGCATATTTATTTAATTGTCCGTTTAAAAATTTGCTTATTTATTTATTTGCACAATTAATTCAATTTGGTTGTAATAATTTTAGGATTTCAATTTCTTGCAAATACCCCTCTATTCAAACTTGTACCCCTCTCCCATAATCATGTTGTAATAGTTGTAGATTTACTTTTATGCATTTTTATCGCTTTCAAATATGCCATGATAGAAAGAATAGGATTTGTATGCAAAAATCCAAAATCAACAAATAGCTTGACTAAAACAAGACAAAAATGCATGAAAATTGACAACACAATGCACACAAGCACCCCTAGGGTTTCATCCACTTGTTGCCTTTAAAATGGCCATCGTATGCATGCTAGGTATCTTGGAAAAACAAAATCAAAACAAAAGATCATAGTCCTTCGATGACACTATCTTGGTTGCCTAAACAAAATGATCTAGTCCCTCAAACAAAAACTTGCTAAGATACTTAGCACTATTGCTATCATGGTCAATACGATGACCCGCGCCTGTCCCATTTAACATCCAAAATACAAGGTTGTTTACCAAATGCAATGGTAAAACAACAATGTTGAAGGGTTAAAAATGTGTAGGAAAGATCTTTGAGTAGGTAGGTAGATGCTCATAGTTACTTGATCAAAACTTGCAAACATCCTTGCTATTTTCAAAAAACACATCACAACACAATTTTAAAACATTTCCCAAAAACAAACATTCAAACATTGAAACATTTTTCAAAAGACAAAACACCTTTGTATACATTCAAACAAGAATCATTACAAAGGTTTCCACAACGATGGCCTCTTTTCAAAATACTTTCAAAAAACCACACACAAAGCACCATTTCAAACAATTGAAAAGCAAAAGCAAGTGATCTAAAACAAGTAACTAAGAGCCCATGGAAAACCATGGATGAAAAGGGTGCTAGCACCTTCCCTTTTCATAATCTACCCCCCGAACCCAAGAAAACATCTCAAAGGTCTTTCATGTGCTTTTTAACCTTTCCTTTGGATAAATAAAAAGTCAGTGGCAACTCTTGCTAAACTAAAACATTTGTGAACACAAACGCAAAACCTCAAGTCAGTTCTCCCACCGCATCACAGATGTTGTAGGCTTAATCTCTCCAATCATGTCGATTCCCCACATAGCGAATGGCCAAGGAGCTGTTAAGACATTTGAGGAACTGGAAGCACGTGTATCTTGTCTGCTTAGATCTGACATTTATGACAGGTACGGGAGTGTTGATAACAGTCAGCTTCCATGGTAGACCAGTAATATCCTGCCCTAAGAATCTTCTTAGCCATCGTATGCCCGCTAGAGTGAGTTCCAAATGTACCTTCATGCAATTCAGCCATGATCTTTTCAGCCTCAGCCTTGTCCACACAACAGAGCAGAAAAAAATCATGATTACGCTTGTACAGGATACCATTACTTAGGAAGAACTTAGCTGAGAATCTCCTTAAGAACTTTTTGTCATTGACTGTAGCTCCTTCAGGGTATTCTTGGGCCTCGAGATACCTTTTAACTTCATGAAACCATGGTTGGTCCACTACTTCTTTGGTAATAATCTCGTGACAATGTGCAGGTTCGTCCATCCGTTCAATTGTGATTTGGGGAGCCTCATTATCCCAGTTAAGTTTAAACATGGATGACATTGTAGCTAGAGCATCTGCTAGCTGATTTTCTTCTCGCGGGAAGTGCTCGAAGGTAATCTGCCCGAAATGTGATAACAACGTCAAGACATGTTCTTTGTAAGGGATGAGGTTTGGATGCTTTGTGTCCCACTCTCCTTTGATTTGACTGATAACCAAAGCTGAGTCCCCAAACACAACTAAAGATTTGATTCCCAAGTCTATGGCAGCCTTGATTCCAAAGATGCATGCTTCATACTCTACCATGTTGCTCGTACAGTTGAAGCAAAGTCTGGCTGTAAAAGGAGTATGGCATCCTTCTGGGGATATGAGCACATCACCGATACCATTACCAAGCGCATTGGATGCCCCCATCAAAGTACAGAGTCCATCGGGATCCTTGTTCAGGTCCGTCATATGGTCTGAAATCTTCAACATTGTCCAATGTCATGATGTCTTCGTCGGGGAAGTCAAACTTCATGGATTGGTAATCTTCAACAGCTTGATGAGCCAGATGGTCAGCTAACACGCATTGCATGATAAGACCAAAAACAAACAAATAGACAAGACCTAATACAAGACAAATCAAAAGCATGTAAAATAACACACATTGCACACGAGCACCCTTAGGGTTTCACCCACTTGGTTGCCTAAACAAAAATGGCCATGGTATGCATGCGGAGTATCTTGGCAAAACAAAACAAAAATAAGATCATAGTCCCTCGATGACGCTATCAAAAGGTTGCCTAAACAAAGATGATCTTGGTCCCTTAAACATGCTAATATACTTGGCAATATTGCTATCATGGTCATACAATGACCCACGCCCGTCCCGTTTACATCCAAAGATAGGGTTGTTTACCAAATCAATGGTAAATCAACAATGTCAAAGGAATACAAATGCACAAGAAAGATTTTTGAGTAGGTAGAATGCTTCTAGTTACTTGATCAATTTAAAAACAATCCTTGCTACTTTCAAAAACAATCACACACATTTCAAAACATCTTTCAAAACATTGGAACATTTTTCAAAAGACAAATATCTTTGTATACATTCTTACGAACGAGAATCATTACAAAGATTGCCTAAACAAAGGCCTATTTTCAAAATACTTTCAAAACCACACAAAGCACCATTTCAAACAATTTCAAATCAAAGCAAGTTGTTGTACCCCAAAATTTTCCCTCCCATACTCTGCAAAGATTTGTCAAGATCAATCTCCAGATGATTCAAAATCCCTCAAAAGTTGCACAGTTCAATTGCCTCCTAACACATTCAAAATTAGGGTTTTGGTTCTTGCAAAGAAATTGAGGTTTTCAAGGGTCCAATCAAGTCCCACATGCCTACATACATTGTCAAGCATCCATATGCCAAGTTTGAAGACTCACAGCATCAAATTGCACAGTCAAAAACCCTAATTGCTTCACAGTCAACTGCATGGGGCAAAATGGTCATTTGACAGTCAAAAGTCAAAAAATTTGGTCAACATCTTATTTTGAAGCCACAAACATCATTTGATCAATTCTTGATCATGATTCCCAAAGCATGGCTCAAAAAGTCTCAAGATGCAAAAGTTTCTATTTTTGGACAGTTGAAAAGTCAACTGCAAATTGACCAAGGCATAACTTCCTCATGGTTCATCAGAAAAATCCCATCCAAAGCTCATATTGAAGAGAATGCCATTTCCTACAACTCATCTTCACACTTCAAGTCCAAGAAATGCTCTCACAAAAAGTTATCAATTTCAACATTATAGGTCATTTTCAAAAGTCAACAAAAAGGCACTTTAAGTCAAAGACCATAACTTGAGATTGGTAAATCAAAATGACATGGGACCAAAGGCATTGGTTAGAGGACTTCAAGAACTTTCCAAAATGTCCAAGAACATGATCATAGCTTCAAAATTGAGCAAGATATGCCTTGGAGAAGTTGGGAAATTTTTGGGAACTTTGAAAAGTCAACTTTGCTTCAAAAGCTTCAAAAATGCTAATGGGCCTCAAATTCTTCCTTGAATCATTACCCAAAGCATATGCACGACCCATTGAGCTAAAAATGATTTATTTTCTTATTTTTAATTAATTAATTGAATTTTTATTATTATTAATTCATTTAATTAGATTTAATTATGAGAAAAATATCAAATAATGGTTTTCAAATCTTTTTGTGCAGCAAATATTCTCATTATAGGCTAAAGATTTCGTGCACCAATCAACAAGACAAGATCATCCATATTTGGCAAGATTTGCATGGAAAAAAGATTGAAATTTCATGATTGAAAATCAAAGATATGAATCATAAATTCTTGGACCTATGGGCTTTGTTTTGACCTAGAATGCTTCACTTACATATGCACAAGGAAACCTAATTCAAATACACGAAAAACTGCTCACAAACATAGAACCAAATTGCAAAATTTCAATCAAAAGCTTGAAACTGATATCATAATTGGAGCACGTTTCAAAGCATAAAAAGCATTCTAATACGTTTCTGAACCTTCCAGGAATTGATTGCAATCAAGAACACGCTTCCATACTCCAAGAAACGGTAGAACAGAATCATCTTTCTCACGAAAATTTCCATAATCGAATTCTGCTTTCCATACATCATTGTTATATTTTGAATATTGATTTATACTAATAATGATCTTCTGAAGCTTTTGGTAACGTTTAATTGTTCTAAAGATGCTTGTATCCAAATCTACCATTGATGAAACCTAGGGTTTCAGAACTTCAAAATTAGGGGTTCTCATATATGGTAAAATTAGACCACCAAACCTATATGGACATAATCGTTGCAGCAAGACGAATCCAATAATGCCCTCGCGCCCTTTTTATATTAACACAGCTTCTAATCGCTATTTTCACAGGTTTCGTTTAGTGGGGGTTTAAAACCCCCGCTACTTGTTTATGTTGCAGGTACAAAGATGAAGAAGAAGCATGCATGTCTTCATGTGATAGGGAGATTCAAATCTGGCGCGTAATTTTTTGTTTATACCACTAACTAATGTTTTTTGTATATTATATTTTCCATCTATTATATTAACAAACGAACGCAATGGATCAAATGGCAAGGGACGTGTACTGCAGGCATTGGGACCTGGGTTCGATTCCCAGGTCCCCCCATATGCTTAATAATTTTTGTTTCAATGTGTTCTAGTGCAGCACTCATTCCATGGCCTACCATATACGCTCATGCCTTTGCTTACCAAGTGGCCCTGATGAGTAATCCAATGGTCAGAAGGTGGATTCTATGGTGCACTCCAGTCAACAATCATACACATGATCAGAAAAGTCAAACGAGCTTATGCTTCAGTGGGCCTGAATTACTCCAATCTTACCTCCATAATGGGCCAGACACCCCCCTTGTTTGTATATTTTCATTTTCTTTTCCTTTTAATTCTTTTAATTGCCTTAATTATTTTTATTTAATTCACCTCAAATAATTAATTTTCATAATAAAAACAGAAAAATCAAAAAATGTAAAATATATTTAATTATTATTAACTTCATCACTAAAATATTTTTGCAAATAAATAATTAATAATTAACTTAGTTTAATTTAGGTTTTAAACTTTAATCCTTTTCTTAATAAATAAAAAATATCTAGACTTAGGGTTTTTTGACATTTTTCATCCTTTTCTTAATTAATTATTCTTCTCATTATTTATTAATATAATTACTGTTTATTTTTGTAAATAAACATGTATATTAATTAATTAGTAAATTAGAATAACTTTAATATTTCTTTTTATTAATAATTAAAATAATCTAGAATTAGGGTTTCCATTTAATTTTAATTTTCTTTATTTTCATAAATACCAAAAACATTAAAAACATTTTCTTTAATTAAATAATTATTATGCATTTCGTTTAATTTCAAAAGGGTCAAAACCCTCGGACGTTCAACTTTTATTCTATTTCGCGCATTATTTTCTTTCGAATATTATGTAACTGCTCAAGGCTTGTAATAGTAATTAGGTCTTTTTACTTTCCGCATCTTTTATCAAACGGGTCTTTGTATTTTGGCGATGTATAGACCCGCGCCTTGTAATAGCGTAGGATTTATGTTTCCGTCTTTTTTTACTTTCCGCACTCCTAAATTCTAAATTGCATGAAAGAATGTATGGCTAATTAAAAACAAACGTAGCTCACAATGCCCTGATCAAAGATGAATATTGACATGAAAACAACACACAAATTCACACACCACTTCTAGGGTACGCCTCACCTGTTGCCTTCGAAACGTGGTCGTCAAGTATAGGACGTTTTAGTAAGTCCTTATGTCCATGATCCAGTTGCCTCGAAACAGTTGCCTCGGAATAGTTGCCTCGAAACGGTTGCCTCAGATTAAAAAAAGGATCAAGGACATAAGGGTAGCTTCTAAGGTGTCCTACTATTGCTTCGGTGACCACACTGTCCCTATAATCGAATTGACCCGAACACCTCCAACGATGGTGCTACCTACCTCTCAATGGTGGGATGGCACTACCTAAAGGACTTCTCCACAGCCTAATTCCTTAGGGTAGGTAGATGACTCATAGATACTTGCTCTATTCAAAAACAAAACAAAAACCTTTTCACACCGACACTTTCAAAAAGCTTTCAAAACAATTTTTCAAACACTCTTGAGGACTGATACAAGAGTTATTCAGAAATCTTTAAACGAAACTTTTTCAAACCCACTCACACTTTGAAAAGCAAAAATCTTTTGAAAACACAATGAGCAAGTACCTAAGAGCCCATGGATAACCATGGATAGAAAGGGTGTTAACACCTTCCCTTTCTATAAATCTACCTCCCGAACCGAGAGATAATCTCATAAGGAATTTTGCTGTGCTTTTGTCCTGTCCATGTTGGAGAAAATAAAAGACGGTGGCGACTCTTGCTTCCGCGACATTTCGCGAACCAGCGTTAAACAGTCAGTTCTAAATCCACCGATCACAGAACTGGCGACTCTGCTGGGGATAATATAAAAGTGAGGTGTACCTTAGGACTAAGATCACTTGTGTTTTCAATTGTCTGAATTGTTTGCTTTAAATTGTGGGCCTGTCTTGGGAGTTCTATAGATCCTAACCCGGATCTGAGGGGAACCTTCTTAGAAAGTAGCAACAAGACTGTGAGGGAACTGTGCGAGGTATACCGACATGGTTGAATCAGTATGCTACGTTGATGTGGCACTTTGGTGAGTATCGGTAACCCTTGAGTCCAGTCAAGGAGAGTATGGGGCCGCCGCGTGGTGTCGTGAAGCATCAACTGACCTTAGGAACCTTAATTGAACCATCTTGGCCTCTTTAGGGTAGTGAGATAACTGACTTTGGTGCAGTCCGAGGTTGGTTGATACTCGATACTACACTCAATTGAGGGTTGTTTTCTTGGAATATTTCGGTCGCCAGTTCAGTGGCTAAATTGAAACGATGAACAATGAAAGCAATCCAATGATATTGGGACCCTTAGAACCCAGTTACTTCTGATAGGACAGGTTTGAGCCCTCCAACTTCAAAAGGGTAATACCTAGACCCCATGCTGGCCTGAACTCTAAGGGTTGTGGTATGACTTGTGTGCCTTACCATGTTTGCTTTTTGTGAATACTTGTGGTGTGTTTAATCATAGCATCATAACATCATACAGCATCATATGCATTGACTAACCATTTTAGGGGTTCGAATCTTCATCTTTGTTCTTGTTTTGTAGGACATGGAAACTATCCGCAGAAAGACAATTCAGATCAGCCTTGTAAGGATCCCTCCTCAGCTTAAGGAACTTATATCTAGGATTCCCGAGAGCTCTTCTTTCAGTGAGAGGCATGGAAGACTCATTAGCTTGGTCAACACCAACATTGAGGAAGACATGATAAAGGTCCTCTTCCAGTTCTTTGACCCTCTGCACCATTGCTTTACTTTCCTGGATTATCAACTGGTGCCTACATTGGAAGAGTTCTCCCGGCTTCTGAAGATCCCTATCCTTAGTCAACTACCCTACAACGGTACGGAAAAGGAACCCAAACTTGAAGAGATTTCTAAAGCATTACGCCTACAACCATCTGACATCAAGGGACATTGGGAAGTTAGAAGTGGTATCAAAGGGTTCTTAGCCAGGTTTCTGTTTGAGAAGGCCCAAGAATGTTGGAACTCCCTTGACCTACAGGCCTTTGAAGAAGTTGTGGCCCTCCTTGTCTATGGATTGGTTTTATTCCCGAATCCCGATCAGCTTATAGATATCAATGCTGTCAAGATCTTCATGTCCAGGAATCCTATACCTACGCTGCTTGGGGACATCCTTCACTCATGTTACACTCGAACCATGAGAAAAAGAGGTGTTCTTATGTGCTGTACTCCTCTCCTGGGAAGGTGGTTTATTTCGCACCTTCCACAATCAGTTCTGAAGAATGAGCGGGGTTTGAGATGGTCACAACGATTGATGACTCTTACACATGCAGATATACATTGGTGCTCTCGGTCCAGAGAGGATGTCACTATCATTGATCGTTGCGGGGAGTTTCCTAATGTTCCTTTACTTGGAACCAGAGGAGGTATTACTTACAACCCGTGTCTGGCTTGGAGACAGTTTGGTTATGCTCGGAGGGACGGCCCTCATGACATGTTAATTCCTGACATAGTTTTTGACTTCGACAATGATGCACAAGGACTTCGCCAGAGATTTATCAGAGCTTGGAGGATGCCCAGCAAGGTAGACAGCAAGACACTGGGGCACAGGAATTCCATCCCGTTGGAGCCTTATCTCAAGTGGGTACGAGCCCGCTCCCAGAAGCTAGTGATGCCTTATCCTCATGTTCTCCCTGTGATCAAAGAGCCAGTTTTGGAAGGAGAGGTGTCCTACACGATTCAACACCCTGACATGCCTACATCCTGGGAAGAAATGCAGAAGAGCTGGATCCAGCTTAAGGAAGAACGGAATTCTCTTGAAACCAGTCTACATGCTAGTGAGAAGAAGGTCTTAGAGCTCACCCGCTTACTGCACGAGGAAAAGACTCTCAACACTTACATTGCTCCAAAGAGGATGCGCAGTGTCTTTTGGGATTGATTTGCTTTGTAATATTTGCCCATGAGGCCTTGATGTACTGAACAATTATTTCTTAATGATAACGTGTGTTCCTTTTTGTCTACAATAAATTTGAACTTTCGAACCCTTGAATGCATTGCATAAACAGCATATCATGCATCATGTGCATCACAGGTACTCTTCTTTTCAGGCTGCTTAATGTTCTTCGCTGTTTATTTCAGCATCATGAACCCTGAATCATCTACTGAGCAATCCATCAAGGCCCTCCAGGCTCAGAACGCCCAATTCCAAGAGCTGATCATGAGTTTGGCCCAAGGACAAGAGGAATTGAAGGCTCTGCTGGTCAAGAAGAAGAAGAGAACGGTATTGTTCAACACTGGCCGGAGGTTTGGTAACACACTGCAGAATAAGGTTGATCAAGCTGGTTCTTCTGTAGGAAAAGGCAGTCCCCAGGGGGGAAGGGTTCCTAGTCCGGTGGTCTCTGACAACGATATTGATTTCAATGAGGAGCAGTATCCTCCAGCTAAAGACAAGTACAAGCAGTTAGAGGATCGTCTGAATGCCATGGAAATTCAATAAGTGCCTGGTTTGGATTTCGGAGACTTGGGTCTATCTTCTGGTGTGGTGATCCCACACAAGTTCAAAGCACCATCTTTCGCAAATTATGACGGGGCGTCCTACCCTAAGCTACATCTCAGATCTTATGTGCGGAAGATTCAGCCGTATACTGTGGACAAGAACTTATGGATCCATTTCTTCCAGGAGAGTCTTTCAGGGACTCATCTCGAATGGTTCTATCAGCTGGATGGAACCAAGGTTCGTAATTGGGAGGAATTGGATACTACTTTTTACAAGCAGTATCAGTATAATGCCGACCTCGCTCCTACACGTACCCAACTCCAGGGTATGTCGCTAGGATCGGGAGAAGGTTTTAAAGAGTATGCGCAGAAGTGGGGGGATCTGGCTGGCAGGGTGCAGCCACCATTAACCGACCGTGAACTAGTAGACATGTTTTTGGGTACCCTATCCGGGCCATTCTTCAATCATCTCATTGGCAATTCGTCTGCAGGGTTTACAGATCTCATTCTGACTGGGGAAAGGATAGAAGCTGGTATGAAATCAGGGAAGATACAGAAAGGTGCGTCCTCAAGTTCTGAGAAAAAGCCTTTCAAGAAGGAAGCCAGTGTTGTGTATGGGCCTAGAAGGCAAAATAAACCAGAACGCCGCCAAGCTGTCAACGCGTTGGTAATTGCAAAGCCTGCTGCCGCTCCTCGGCAACCTAACCAACCAAGGGCTGAGAGACCCAGAAGAGAGTATGCTCGGCTTAGTATGACCTTGTCACAGATCTTGCCGCAACTGCTGTCGACCAACTTGGTAACCGTCAGAGAAGCTCCGAAGGTGGTGAACACGACCTCTCTGAAGTATAATCCAAACGTCCGTTGTGCTTATCACTCTGATAGCCCGGGGCATTCTACTGATGATTGCTGGGCCCTGAGAAATAAGGTTCAAGACCTTATCGACGCTAAAGAGGTTCAGTTCGAGGCACCCGAGAAGCCTAATGTGGTAACAGCTCCCCTACCTGACCATGGGGTGAATTCTATCAGGGATGGTGACGAAGTGGAAGAATCTGAGTTCAACAGCTGGATCTGCCCAACTACTGATAGTGGACTGAACAATTGGACTGCAAAAGACTACATACCTGTTACTTTTATTACGCAGTAATGAATTCCTTTGTTTTTTAATTTGTAATGAACAATAAATTGAAACTTTATGGCTCGGTGTCCTACCCGGGGCACCGTGGGCTTCATTTGTGAGGGCTTATTACTTGTCATTTCCATATATCATGAATAAAGACATTGGACATTTTTCGCATTTCAAATCTTGTGCTCTCTTTCTTTCTTTCTTTCTATATTGCAAAACAACTATATTTACACACACTCACTTATACAGGTTTCAATCCACTCTGGATCTCACTGGTAACGACTCTGCTACTGCCAGTTATGACTTTGAAATTCCGATCAACTTAGCCGAAGACGAAGGTGAAGATGATTGCGAAGTGCCTGGTGAGCTTGCAAGACTGTTACTCCAGGAAGAGAGGGCCATTCAGCCACATGAAGAGCCAGTGGAAACGGTAAATCTGGGTACTGAGACAGATAGAAAGGAAGTTAAGATTGGTGCCAATCTGGAGTTCAGCGTGAAACAACGGTTGATTCAGATGTTGCATGATTATGTGGAAATCTTCGCCTGGTCCTACGAAGACATGCCTGGGTTGGATACTGACATTGTGGTCTATCACTTGCCTACCAAGGAAGAATGCCCTCCGGTTAAACAAAAGGTCCGCCGTATGCGTCCAGAGATGTCTGAGAAGATCAAAGCTGAGGTTATGAAGCAATTTGATATCGGGTTTCTAGCAGTGACTTCTTACCCTCAGTGGGTTACCAACGTGGTTCCGGTACCGAAGAAGGATGGTAAGGTCCGAATGTGTGTTGACTATAGGGATCTGAACCGGGCTAGCCCCAAGGATGACTTCCCTCTACCTCACATTGACGTTCTGGTTGACAATACTGCTCAACATAAGGTGTTCTCCTTCATGGATGGTTTTTCAGGTTATAATCAGATCAAGATGGCTCCTGAAGATATGGAGAAGACTACCTTTGTTACTCAGTGGGGCACCTTCTGTTACAAGGTCATGCCATTCG
Organism: Vicia faba; assembly: GCA_948472305.1. NCBI lineage: Eukaryota > Viridiplantae > Streptophyta > Magnoliopsida > Fabales > Fabaceae > Vicia > Vicia faba. The sequence goes on from CATIWC010002422.1 coordinate 222,209, forward strand.
GGTTGAAAAATGCTGGGGCAACCTACCAATGTGCCATGGTTGCTTTATTTCATGACATGATCCACCATGAGATCAAAGTGTATGTCGATGATATGATTGCAAGGTCTCAAACTGAGGAGGAACACCTTGACCATCTGCAAAAGCTGTTTGACCGTCTGAGATTGTACAAGCTGAGGTTGAACCCAAACAAGTGCACATTCGGGGTAAGATCTGGGAAGTTGCTAGGCTTCGTCGTAAGTGACAAAGGTATTCAAGTGGACCCTGCCAAGGTTAAAGCCATACAAGAGATGCCAGTTCCCAAGACAGAGAAAGAAGTCAGAGGATTTCTGGGACGTCTGAATTACATTGCTCGATTCATCTCGCACCTAACAGCTACCTGTGAACCAATCTTCAAGCTGCTGAAGAAAGATCAGGTAGTACGTTGGAATAATGAATGTCAGGCCGCTTTTGACAGAATCAAAGAGTATCTCCAAGAACCACCCATTCTTATGCCACCGGTTGAAGGGAGACCTCTAATACTATACCTGACAGTACTTGACAATTCAATGGGGTGTGTGCTGGGGCAGCATGACGAGTCTGGCCGAAAAGAGCACGCCGTTTATTACCTTAGCAAAAAGTTTACCGACTGTGAGACCCGATACTCACTGCTCGAGAAAACTTGTTGCGCTTTGGTATGGGCTGCTCGCTGGCTGAGACAGTATATGCTGACTCACACTACTCTGTTGATTTCAAAAATGGATCCGATCAAGTACATATTTGAAAAGCCTGCTCTGTCTGGGAGAATAGCAAGATGGCAAATGATCTTGACAGAATACGACATCCAGTACACGACTCAGAAAGCTATCAAAGGAAGTGTATTGGCAGACCACTTGGCACACCAGGCAGTAGATGACTATCAGTCAATGAACTTCGAGTTTCCAGACGAGAGCATCATGATAGTGACTGATTGCGAAGTACCTGGACCGGATGAAGGACCTGAGGAAGGATCCCGATGGTCTATGCACTTTGACGGAGCCTCCAACGCTTTGGGTAACGGTATCGGCGCTGTGATCATATCTCCCAAAGGCACTCATACTCCACTTACTGCCCGGCTATGTTTCAACTGCACCAACAACATGGCAGAGTATGAGGCGTGCATCATGGGTCTTCAAGCTGCGATTGACTTAAGGATCAAGTTTCTGAGCGTCTTCGGAGATTCCGCTCTCGTGATCAATCAGATCAAAGGCGAGTGGGATACGAAACATCTGAATCTTATTCCTTACAGAGAATGTGTGTTGGCATTGATCCCCCATTTCACAGAGATAACTTTTGAACACTTCCCAAGAGAGGAGAATCAGTTGGCGGACGCGTTAGCTACGATGTCTTCCATGTTCAAAGTCAAGTGGGACAATGAAGCTCCCCGGATCATTATCTGGAAATTGGATGAACCCGCATATTGTTGTGATCTGGAGGCTGAGATAGTGATTAAGAAACCCTGGTATCATGAAGTGAAAAGGTACTTGGAAGCTCAAGAATACCCTGAAGGTGCATCCGTCAATGACAAAAAGTTTCTGAGAAGGTTCGCAGCAAAGTTCTTCCTCAGCAACGGCATTCTGTACAAACGAAACCATGATTCAACCTTACTGCGTTGTGTGGATAAGACTGAAGCAGAAAGGATCATGGCAGAGCTGCATGAAGGTACCTTCGGAACGCATTCCAATGGACACACTATAGAAAAGAAAATCCTTCGGGAAGGATATTTCTGGTCCACAATGGAAGCTGATTGTTACCAACATTCTCGGACATGTCATAAGTGCCAGATATATGCAGATAAGGTGCACGTTCCTCCAGTTCCTCTGAATGTCTTGACAGCACCTTGGCCTTTCGCAATGTGGGGCATTGATATGATCGGTGAGATTAAACCTACGGCATCCAACGGGCATCGCTTCATCCTAGTGGCGATTGATTACTTTACAAAGTGGGTGGAAGCAGCTTCCTACGCTACAGTAACCAAGAATGTCGTGGCACGGTTCATTCGACATAACCTGATATGTCGATACGATGTCCCGGAAAGGATCATTACGGACAACGGTACCAATCTTAACAACAAGATGATCACTGAGCTCTGCGAGTAATTCAAGATACAACACCACAACTCTTCTCTTTATCGGCCGAAGATGAATGGGGCTGTAGAAGCAGCTAATAAGAATATTAAGAAGATTGTGCAGAAGATGACAGTGACCTATAAAGATTGGCACGAGATGTTACCGTTCGCTCTTCATGGGTACCGTACCTCAGCAAGAACGTCAACCGGGGCAACTCCCTTTTCCTTGGTCTATGGCATGGAGGCAGTCTTGCCGATTGAAGTCCAGATACCCTCTCTCCGGATAATGAAGGATGCAGACTTGAGCGAAGATGACTGGATCCAGACTCGACTTGATCAACTAAACCTAATCGACGAAAAGAGACTCACTGCTATTTGTCATGGTCAGACGTACCAAAAACGGATGATCAGGGCATTTAACAAGAAAGTCAGACCACAAGAGTATCAAGTTGGGGACCTGGTAATCAAACGCATCATTCTTCCTCAAAGTGATCCCAGGGGCAAATGGACCCCTACGTACGAAGGGCCATTTGTGGTTAAACATGTGTTCTCAGGAGGAGCCATGATTCTAACCACCATGGATGGTGACGACCTTCCTCACCCCGCCAATGCAGACATAGTAAAAAGATACTACGCATGATAAAAGACCCGCTAGGTTGACACACCTAGGCAAAAATTAGGGCTTCCCGGCGAACCAAAAGGGTTCGGGCAAAAATGAGGGATGAAATGAAAAAATATGTACACCCAGTAAGTCGAAAACCTGAAAAGGTGGCTTGGGCAAAAATGGGTATCCCGGTGGACTGAAAACCCGAAAGGGTGGTCCAGGCAAAAGTTAGGGATTAAAGCGTAATACTATGTCTCATTGGATCACCTTGCATCCAGAATCCGGTATCAATATCAAGTTCAGACGACATCGATCAATTAGCTTCATCTTCAACTGAGCAGCCAAGTGATGAGATGCTCGAAGATATAAAGGCAATAGCAGAGTTGGAACCCAGTGGGGTTATTCTTTTCACATAGCTGTTTTGTTTCCCCTTTTCACAAAATTGTATAAACTCTGTTATTCAGCGGCGTTCTCTTACTAGGACGTCAGCCTCTTGTACATAAACGCCTATTTACAGGCAAATTCAAAAATCAATACAAATTCACTTTTCAGACCAATTGCCAATTGTTTTTCCTTTTCCTGTTTTGTTTTGCGAAGAACGTCCAATGTTCAATTTGTGATATATGCACTTGACACTAATTGCTAACTCATAAATATTTGCATACGAAACAAATGATTAATTACGGGTAACATCAGAAACAGGGGCAATAATGAGTTGTCTAAAGCGATCTAATTGCTCTGTCCACCAAGGTACCAAGGTAAGTTCGGCTGAAGAATGTAACCAAGATGCCTTAATTCCCCAGAGAGTAAGACAAGATTATACAATTCTCTCCCAAGCAGTTGGTCTCCAATCAGCCCTACAAGGCACAATATCCCTAGCAAGTCAGCAACACTCTCCCCAAGCAGAGTTAGCATACAGTCAGCCTTATGGAAGTTGGGTACCCCCAGAAAATCTCAACATTCCTCAGCGGAGTATACAAACATTCTTAACAAGCATCCCCGGTAGTCTTGATCTAAGATTGTTCCCCGGCGGTATACCAGACGTTCAATGGAGCCATTCCCCAGTCCAATCTGAAAAGTTTCCCCAGGAAAGTGGAATCCATCTCCCCAGCAGGAAGCTTATACCCAGTAGATTCTGGAAGCTTATCACCTGAAGAGTACGAATGCATCCACGGCTTTATTCAGAAGTTTATTCCCCGCCAGAGCCTATAATTGGGTTATCTTCAGCTAATTACAACGGAAAGATCGTCCCCGACGAAGTCTTCCTATCCCCCAGCGGAGTTCATCAATTCCTTCAACATAACACATCAATGGTATCCCCGGCGGAGTTATTATCGACTTCAGCAAAGTACCTCTCTTTCCCCATAGAGTTCACTCCCTGCAGAGCAATCTATTCGCCAAGTTTATTCCCCAACAGAGTCCTCTTCTCCTACCGGTATTCTTGCAACCATCATCCCCAGCAGAAACGAAGCTCTACTCTTCCACATCAGCCCAGAATTCAACTTCCCGGCACCCGTCAAGGATTTACTTTCCTAAACAAAAATACTTTCATGAACATCATATCTTCATACATTATAGCATGCATATACGCATCACGAACATACAATCTCATTTATTCTGAGAACATCACGCATGCCATACATCATGACATCGCATACAACTAATGTTTTGTCTTTTCAGGACAAAAGTCAATACAACAATGATTACTATCAACTTCCGCAATTCCAGATTCGATACCTGTAACTAGCCAGGGAATATCTGTGAGCGACTATTTTCCAGACTCGATTCTTGTATCCTGCCAGGGCACGTCTGAAGAGTTTGAAGATCCGATTCCTGTATCTTGCCAGGGTGTATCTGTTGACGACTATGTACCAGACTCGATTCCTGTATCCTGCCAGGGCACGTCTGAAGAGTTCGAAGATCCGATTCATGTATCTTGCCAGGGTGTATCTGTTGACGACTATAATTCCAGACTCGATTCCTGTATCCTACCAGGGCACGTCTGAAGAGTTCGAAGATCCGATTCCTGTATCCTGCCAGGGTATATCTGTTGACGACTATAATTCCAGACTCGATTCCTGTATCCTGCCAGGGCACGTCTGAAGAGTTCGAAGATCTGATTCCTGTATCTTGCCAGGGTGTATCTGTTGACGACTATATTCCAGACTCGATTCCTGTATCCGGCCAGGGCACGTCTGAAGAGTTCGAAGATCTGATTCCTGTATCTTGCCAGGGTGTATCTGTTGACGACTATAATTCCAGACTCGATTCCTGTATCCTGCCAGGGCACGTCTGAAGAGTTCGAAGATTCGATTCATGTATCTTGCCAGGGTGTATCTGTTGACGACTATATTCCAGACTCGATTCCTGTATCCTGCCAGGGCACGTCTGAAGAGTTCGAAGATCCGATTCCTGTATCCTGCCAGGGTGTATCTGTTGACGACTATTCTCCGGACTCGACTCCTGTATCTTGCCAGGGCACGTCTGAAGAGTTTAAAGATTCGATTCCTGTATCCAGCCAGGGCACATCTACATAAAGAGTTTGAAGATCAACTCCTGTAACAGGCCAGTTAATTATTTTTCTTTCTCAGGTACGCAAGTTCTCGCTAAGGAACCTCTTACGTGATCAACACCTAGATGGCATCTATAAGCCCATCCACATACCAACAGTCTCCAAATGGCATCTATAAGCCCATTCTCGACGAGGCTCTGTCACAACACCAGATGGCATCTTTAAGCCCATCCTCTTATCCATCATCTTTCCAAATGGCATCTGTAAGCCCATTCTCGCTATCACACTGTTGATATTCTACTATGTGAGTGCAAATTTCTGGGCACTCTAGTGTTCAATCATCTTCTACCTTCGGATTACGAAAGGCACGCCAGCCAATCTACATCCTCAGGTCTAAGAAGATTGAACAGGGGCAACTGTTGTACCCCAAAATTTGCCCTCCCATACTCTGCAAAGATTTGTCAAGATCAATCTCCAGATGATTCAAAATCCCTCAAAAGTTGCACAGTCCAATTGCCTCCTAACACAGTCAAAATTAGGGTTTTGGTTCTTGCAAAGAAATTGAGGTTTTCAAGGGTCCAATCAAGTCCCACATGCCTACATACATTGTCAAGCATCCATATGCCAAGTTTCAAGACTCACAGCATCAAATTGCACAGTCAAAAACCCTAATTGCTTCACAGTCAACTGCAGGGGCAAAATGGTCATTTGACAGTCAAAAGTCAAAAAATTTGGTCAACATCTTATTTTGAAGTCACAAACATCATTTTATCAATTCTTGATCATGATTCCCAAAGCATGGCTCAAAAAGTCTCAAGATGCAAAAGTTTCTATTTTTGGACAGTTGAAAAGTCAACTGCAAATTGACCAAGGCATAACTTCCTCATGGTTCATCAGAAAAATCCCATCCAAAGCTCATCTTGAAGAGAATGACATTTCCTACAACTCAGCTTCACACTTCAAGTCCAAGAAATGCTCTCACAAAAAGTTATCAATTTCAACATTATAGGTCATTTTCAAAAGTCAACAAAAAGGCACTTTAAGTCAAAGACCATAACTTGAGATTGGTAAATCAAAATGACATGGGACCAAAGGCATTGATTAGAGGACTTCAAGAACTTTCCAAAATGTCCAAGAACATGATCATAGCTTCAAAATTGAGCAAGATATGCCTTGGAGAAGTTGGGAAATTTTTGGGAACTTTGAAAAGTCAACTTTGCTTCAAAAGCTTCAAAAATGCTAATGGGCCTCAAATTCTTCCTTGAATCATTACCCAAAGCATATGCACGACCCATTGAGCTAAAAATGATTTATTTTCTTATTTTTAATTAATTAATTGAATTTTTATTATTATTAATTCATTTAATTAGATTTAATTATGAGAAAAATATCAAATAATGGTTTTCAAATCTTTTTGTGCAGCAAATATTCTCATTATAGGCTAAAGATTTCGTGCACCAATCAACAAGACAAGATCATCCATATTTGGCAAGATTTGCATGGAAAAAAGATTGAAATTTCATGATTGAAAATCAAAGATATGAATCATAAATTCTTGGACCTATGGGCTTTGTTTTGACCTAGAATGCTTCACTTACATATGCACAAGGAAACCTAATTCAAATACACGAAAAACTGCTCACAAACATAGAACCAAATTGCAAAATTTCAATCAAAAGCTTGAAACTGATTTCATAATTGGAGCACGTTTCAAAGCATAAAAAGCATTCTAATACGTTTCTGAACCTTCCAGGAATTGATTGCAATCAAGAACACGCTTCCATACTCCAAGAAACGGTAGAACAGAATCATCTTTCTCACGAAAATTTCCATAATCGAATTCTGCTTTCCATGCATCATTGTTATATTTTGAATATTGATTTATACTAATAATGATCTTCTGAAGCTTTTGGTAACGTTCAATTGTTCTAAAGATGCTTGTATCCAAATCTACCATTGATGAAACCTAGGGTTGCAGAACTTCAAAATTAGGGGTTCTCATATATGGTAAAATTAGACCACCAAACCTATATGGACATAATCGTTGCAGCAAGACGAATCCAATAATGCCCTCGCGCCCTTTTCATATTAACTCAGCTTCTAATCGCTATTTTCACAGGTTTCGTTTAGTGGGGGTTTAAAACCCCCACTACTTGTTTATGTTGCAGGTACAAAGATGAAGAAGAAGCATGCGTGTCTTCATGTGATAGGGAGATTCAAATCTGGCGCGTAATTTTTTGTTTATACCACTAACTAATGTTTTTTGTATATTATATTTTCCATCTATTATATTAACAAACGAACGCAATGGATCAAATGGCAAGGGACGTGTACTGCAGGCATTGGGACCTGGGTTCGATTCCCAGGTCCCCCCATATGCTTAATAATTTTTGTTTCAATGTGTTCTAGTGCAGCACTCATTCCATGGCCTACCATATACGCTCATGCCTTTGCTTACCAAGTGGCCCTGATGAGTAATCCAATGGTCAGAAGGTGGATTCTATGGTGCACTCCAGTCAACAATCATACACATGATCAGAAAAGTCAAACGAGCTTATGCTTCAGTGGGCCTGAATTACTCCAATCTTACCTCCATAATGGGCCAGACACCCCCCTTGTTTGTATATTTTCATTTTCTTTTCCTTTTAATTCTTTTAATTGCCTTAATTATTTTTATTTAATTCACCTCAAATAATTAATTTTCATAATAAAAACAGAAAAATCAAAAAATGTAAAATATATTTAATTATTATTAACTTCATCACTAAAATATTTTTGCAAATAAATAATTAATAATTAACTTAGTTTAATTTAGGTTTTAAACTTTAATCCTTTTCTTAATAAATAAAAAATATCTAGACTTAGGGTTTTTTGACATTTTTCATCCTTTTCTTAATTAATTATTCTTCTCATTATTTATTATTATAATTACTATTTATTTTTGTAAATAAACATGTATATTAATTAATTAGTAAATTAGAATAACTTTAATATTTCTTTTTATTAATAATTAAAATAATCTAGAATTAGGGTTTCCATTTAATTTTAATTTTCTTTATTTTCATAAATACCAAAAACATTAAAAACATTTTCTTTAATTAAATAATTATTATGCATTTCGTTTAATTTCAAAAGGGTCAAAACCCTCGGACGTTCAACTTTTATTCTATTTCGCGCATTATTTTCTTTCGAATATTATGTAACTGCTCAAGGCTTGTAATAGTAATTAGGTCTTTTTACTTTCCGCATCTTTTATCAAACGGGTCTTTGTATTTTGGCGATGTATAGACCCGCGCCTTGTAATAGCGTAGGGTTTATGTTTCCGTCTTTTTTTACTTTCCGCACTCCTAAATTCTAAATTGCATGAAAGAATGTATGGCTAATTAAAAACAAACGTAGCTCACAATGCCCTGATCAAAGATGAATATTGACATGAAAACAACACACAAATTCACACACCACTTATAGGGTACGCCTCACCTGTTGCCTTCGAAACGTGGTCGTCAAGTATAGGACGTTTTAGTAAGTCCTTATGTCCATGATCCAGTTGCCTCGAAACAGTTGCCTCTGAATAGTTGCCTCGAAATGGTTGCCTCAGATTAAAAAAAGGATCAAGGACATAAGGGTAGCTTCTAAGGTGTCCTACTATTGCTTCGGTGACCACACTGTCCCTATAATCGAATTGACCCGAACACCTCCAACGATGGTGCTACCTACCTCTCAATGGTGGGATGGCACTACCTAAAGGACTTCTCCACAGCCTAATTCCTTAGGGTAGGTAGATGACTCATAGATACTTGCTCTATTCAAAAACAAAACAAAAACCTTTTCACACCGACACTTTCAAAAAGCTTTCAAAACAATTTTTCAAACACTCTTGAGGACTGATACAAGAGTTATTCAGAAATCTTTAAACGAAACTTTTTCAAACCCACTCACACTTTGAAAAGCAAAAATCTTTTGAAAACACAATGAGCAAGTACCTAAGAGCCCATGGATAACCATGGATAGAAAGGGTGTTAACACCTTCCCTTTCCATAAATCTACCTCCCGAACCGAGAGATAATCTCATAAGGAATTTTGCTGTGCTTTTGTCCTGTCCATGTTGGAGAAAATAAAAGACGGTGGCGACTCTTGCTTCCGCGACATTTCGCGAACCAGCGTTAAACAGTCAGTTCTAAATCCACTGATCACAGAACTGGCGACTCTGCTGGGGATAAAATAAAAGTGAGGTGTACCTTAGGACTAAGATCACTTGTGTTTTCAATTGTCTGAATTGTTTGCTTTAAATTGTGGGCCTGTCTTGGGAGTTCTATAGATCCTAACCCGGATCTGAGGGGAACCTTCTTAGAAAGTAGCAACAAGACTGTGAGGGAACTGTGCGGGGTATACCGACATGGTTGAATCAGTCTGCTACGTTGATGTGGCACTTTGGTGAGTATCGGTAACCCTTGAGTCCAGTCAAGGAGAGTATGGGGCCGCCGCGTGGTGTCGTGAAGCATCAACTGACCTTAGGAACCTTAATTGAACCATCTTGGCCTCTTTAGGGTAGTGAGATAACTGACTTTGGTGCAGTCCGAGGTTGGTTGATACTCGATACTACACTCAATTGAGGGTTGTTTTCTTGGAATATTTCGGTCGCCAGTTCAGTGGCTAAATCGAAACGATGAACAATGAAAGCAATCCAATGATATTGGGACCCTTAGAACCCAGTTACTTCTGATAGGACAGGTTTGAGCCCACCAACTTCAAAAGGGTAATACCTAGACCCCATGCTGGCCTGAACTCTAAGGGTTGTGGTATGACTTGTGTGCCTTACCATGTTTGCTTTTTGTGAATACTTGTGGTGTGTTTAATCATAGCATCATAACATCATACAGCATCATATGCATTGACTAACCATTTCAGGGGTTCGAATCTTCATCTTTGTTCTTGTTTTGTAGGACATGGAAACTATCCGCAGAAAGATAATTCAGATCAGCCTTGTAAGGATCCCTCCTCAGCTTAAGGAACTTATATCCAGGATTCCCGAGAGCTCTTCTTTCAGTGAGAGGCATGGAAGACTCATTAGCTTGGTCAACACCAACATTGAGGAAGACATGATAAAGGTCCTCTTCCAGTTCTTTGACCCTCTGCACCATTGCTTTACTTTCCTGGATTATCAACTGGTGCCTACATTGGAAGAGTTCTCTCGGCTTCTGAAGATCCCTATCCTTAGTCAACTACCCTACAACGGTACGGAAAAGGAACCCAAACTTGAAGAGATTGCTAAAGCATTACGCCTACAACCATCTGACATCAAGGGACGTTGGGAAGTTAGAAGTGGTATCAAAGGGTTCTTAGCCAGGTTTCTGTTTGAGAAGGCCCAAGAATGTTGGAACTCCCTTGACCTACAGGCCTTTGAAGAAGTTGTGGCCCTCCTTGTCTATGGATTGGTTTTATTCCCGAATCCCGATCAGCTTATAGATATTAATGCTGTCAAGATCTTCATGTCCAGGAATCCTATACCTACGCTGCTTGGGGACATCCTTCACTCATGTTACACTCGAACCATGAGAAAAAGAGGTGTTTTTATGTGTTGTACTCCTCTCCTGGGAAGGTGGTTTATTTCGCACCTTCCACAATCAGTTCTGAAGAATGAGCGGGGTTTGAGATGGTCACAATGATTGATGACTCTTACACATGCAGATATACATTGGTGCTCTCGGTCCAGAGAGGATGTCACTATCATTGATAGTTGCGGGGAGTTTCCTAATGTTCCTTTACTTGGAACCAGAGGAGGTATTACTTACAACCCGTGTCTGGCTTGGAGACAGTTTGGTTATGCTCGGAGGGACGGCCCTCATGACATGTTAATTCCTGACATAGTTTTTGACTTCGACAACGATGCACAAGGACTTCTCTAGAGATTTATCAGAGCTTGGAGGATGCCCAGCAAGGTAGACAGCAAGACACTGGGGCACAGGAATTCCATCCCGTTGGAGCCTTATCTCAAGTGGGTACGAGCCCGCTCCCAGAAGCTAGTGATGCCTTATCCTCATGTTCTCCCTGTGATCAAAGAGCCAGTTTTGGAAGGAGAGGTTTCCTACACGATTCAACACCCTGACATGCCTACATCCTGGGAAGAAATGCAGAAGAGCTGGATCCAGCTTAAGGAAGAACGGAATTCTCTTGAAACCAGTCTACGTGCTAGTGAGAAGAAGGTCTTAGAGCTCACCCGCTTACTGCATGAGGAAAAGACTCTCAACACTTACATTGCTCCAAAGAGGATGCGCAGTGTCTTTTGGGATTGATTTGCTTTGTAATATTTGCCCATGAGGCCTTGATGTACTGAACAATTATTTCTTAATGATAACGTGTGTTCCTTTTTGTCTACAACAAATTTGAACTTTCGAACCCTTGAATGCATTGCATAAACAACATATCATGCATCATATGCATCATAGGTACTCTTCTTTTCAGGCTGCTTAATGTTCTTCGTTGTTTATTTCAGCATCATGAACCCTGAATCATCTACTGAGCAGTCCATCAAGGCCCTCCAGGCTCAGAACGCCCAATTCCAAGAGCTGATCATGAGTTTGGCCCAAGGACAAGAGGAATTGAAGGCTCTGCTGGTCAAGAAGAAGAAGAAGAGAACGGTACTGTTCAACACTGGCCGGAGGTTTGGTAACACACTGCAGAATAAGGTCGATCAAGCTGGTTCTTCTGTAGGAAAAGGCAGTCCCCAGGGGGGAAGGGTTCCTAGTCCGGTGGTCTCTGACAACGATACTGATTTCAATGAGGAGCAGTATCCTCCAGCTGAAGACAAGTACAAGCAGTTAGAGGATCGTCTGAATGCCATGGAAATTCAACAAGTGCCTGGTTTGGATTTCGGAGACTTGGGTCTATCTTCTGGTGTGGTGATCCCACACAAGTTCAAAGCACCATCTTTCGTAAAGTATGACGGGGCGTCCTACCCTAAGCTACATCTCAGATCTTATGTGCCGAAGATTCAGCCGTATACTGTGGACAAGAACTTATGGATCCATTTCTTCCAGGAGAGTCTTTCAGGGACTCATCTCGAATGGTTCTATCAGCTGGATGGAACCAAGGTTCGTAATTGGGAGGAATTGGATACTGATTTTTACAAGCAGTATCAGTATAATGCCGACCTCGCTCCTACACGTACCCAACTCCAGGGTATGTCGCTAGGATCGGGAGAAGGTTTTAAAGAGTATGCGCAGAAGTGGGGGGATCTGGCTGGCAGGGTGCAGCCACCATTAACCGACCGTGAACTAGTAGACATGTTTTTGGGTACCCTATCCGGGCCATTCTTCAATCATCTCATTGGCAATTCGTCTGCAGGGTTTACAGATCTCATTCTGACTGGGGAAAGGATAGAAGCTGGTATGAAATCAGGGAAGATACAGAAAGGTGCGTCCTCAAGTTCTGAGAAAAAGCCTTTCAAGAAGGAAGCCAGTGCTGTGTATGGGCCTAGAAGGCAAAATAAACCAGAACGCCGCCAAGCTGTCAACGCGTTGGTAATTGCAAAGCCTGCTGCCGCTCCTCGGCAACCTAACCAACCAAGGGCTGAGAGACCCAGAAGAGAGTATACTCATGCATATGCTTGCCAAGTGGCCCTGATGAGTAATCCAATGGTCAGAAGGTGGATTATATGGTGCACTCCAGTCAACAATCATACACATGATCAGAAAAGTCAAACGAGCTTATGCTTCAGTGGGCCTGAATTACTCCAATCTTACCTCCATAATGGGCCAGACACCCCCCTTGTTTGTATATTTTCATTTTCTTTTCCTTTTAATTCTTTTAATTGCCTTAATTATTTTTATTTAATTCACCTCAAATAATTAATTTTCATAATAAAAACAGAAAAATCAAAAAATGTAAAATATATTTAATTATTATTAACTTCATCACTAAAATATTTTTGTAAATAAATAATTAATAATTAACTTAGTTTAATTTAGGTTTTAAACTTTAATCCTTTTCTTAATAAATAAAAAATATCTAGACTTAGGATTTTTTGACATTTTTCATCCTTTTCTTAATTAATTATTCTTCTCATTATTTATTATTATAATTACTATTTATTTTTGTAAATAAACATGTATATTAATTAATTAGTAAATTAGAATAACTTTAATATTTCTTTTTATTAATAATTAAAATAATCTAGAATTAGGGTTTCCATTTAATTTTAATTTTCTTTATTTTCATAAATACCAAAAACATTAAAAACATTTTCTTTAATTAAATAATTATTATGCATTTCGTTTAATTTCAAAAGGGTCAAAACCCTCGGACGTTCAACTTTTATTCTATTTCGCGCATTATTTTCTTTCGAATATTATGTAACTGCTCAAGGCTTGTAATAGTAATTAGGTCTTTTTACTTTCCGCATCTTTTATCAAACGGGTCTTTGTATTTTGGCGATGTATAGACTCGCGCCTTGTAATAGCGTAGGATTTATGTTTCCGTCTTTTTTTACTTTCCGTACTCCTAAATTCTAAATTGCATGAAAGAATGTATGGCTAATTAAAAACAAGCGTAGCTCACAATGCCCTGATCAAAGATGAATATTGACATGAAAACAACACACAAATTCACACACCACTTCTAGGGTACGCCTCACCTGTTGCCTTCGAAACGTGGTCGTCAAGTATAGGACGTTTTAGTAAGTCCTTATGTCCATGATCCAGTTGCCTCGGAATAGTTGCCTCGAAACGGTTGCCTCAGATTAAAAAAAGGATCAAGGACATAAGGGTAGCTTCTAAGGTGTCCTACTATTGCTTCGGTGACCACATTGTCCCTATAATCGAATTGACCCGAATACCTCCAATGGTGGTTCTACCTACCTCTCAATGATGGGATGGCACTACCTAAAGGACTTCTCCACAGTCTAATTCCTTAGGGTAGGTAGATGACTCATAGATACTTGCTCTATTCAAAAACAAAACAAAAACCTTTTCACACTGACACTTTCAAAAAGCTTTCAAAACAATTTTTCAAACACTCTTGAGGACTGATACAAGAGTTATTCAGAAATCTTTAAACGAAACTTTTTCAAACCCACTCACACTTTGAAAAGCAAAAATCTTTTGAAAACACAATGAGCAAGTACCTAAGAGCCCATGGATAACCATGGATAGAAAGGGTGCTAACACCTTCCCTTTCTATAAATCTACCTCCCGAACCGAGAGATAATCTCATAAGGAATTTTGCTGTGCTTTTGTCCTGTCCATGTTGGAGAAAATAAAAAAACAGTGGCGACTCTTGCTTCCGCGACATTTCGCGAACCAGCGTTAAACAATCAGTTCTAAATCCACCGATCACACAAGTGATCTAAACAAGTAACTAAGAGCCCATGGAAAACCATGGATGAAAAGGGTGATAGCAGCTTCCCTTTTCATAATCTACCCCCCGAACTCAAGAAAACATCTCAAAGGTCTTTCCTGTGCATTTTTACCTTTCCTTATTGGATAAAATAAAATTCGGTGGAGACTCTTGCTAACTGCGACATTTGCAAACAGAAACGCAAAACCTCAAGTCAGTTCTCCCACCGCATCACAGAACTGGCGACTCTGCTGGGGAATATTCTAAAAGTGGGGTTACCTTAGGATTTTAGATCACATTTACATGCTTACCTTGTTTTACTTGTTTGCTTTACTCTTTGGTTCTATTGTTTGGGTTTGAATCCTCTACCCGGATTTGGGAAACATTATAGGTAAATAGCAATACGTTATGGAAACTGTGCGGGGTATACCGACACGGTCTAAGCAATAGCTATGTTAGTGTGACATATTTGTGGGTATCGGTAGCCTTTGAGTCAATCAAAGAGAATATGGGTCCGCTGAGTGATGTCATGAAGCACTAACGAACTTCTAGAACCTTTACTTGACCAACTTGGCCTTTTAGGATGTAGTGAGATGACCGGCTTTGGTGCAGTCCGAAGTTGGTAGATACTCGATACTACACTCATTGAGGGTTGGTTCCTTGGAATATTGCGGTCGCCGGTAAGAGGCTTGAATTGAAACAATGGACAAGGAAACAATCTAGTGATATTGAGCTCTTTAGAACCCGATTACTATTTCTAGGACAGGTTGAGCCAACTAAACTTCAAGAGGGTACTTACCTATGAAACCCCATGCAAGCCTAAACTAGGAACTTGTGTGATTTTCTTGTACATATATACTTGTGCATAACATCATGAACATCATGAACATCATATGCATCCACTAACCTTTTCAAGGATTTTGGAGATTCATCTTTGTTCTTGTTTTGTAGGTTATGGATTCACTTCGCAGGAAAACTATCCAGATCAACCTTGTAAGAATTCCTCCACAACTCAAGGAGCTAGCTTCAAGGATTCCTGAGAATTATTCGTTCACTAAGAGACATGCTCGTCTACTCAACTTGGTCACTTCCAACACAGAGGAGGATATGCTGAAAGTTCTCTTCCAATTCTTTGACCCTTTACATCATTGCTTCACATTTCCTGACTACCAACTTGTGCCCACTTTGGAAGAATTCTCTCAACTTCTGAGGATTCCTATTCTCAATCAACTACCTTTCAACGGTACAGAAAGAGATCTAAAGCCAGAAGAGATTTCTCAAGCCCTGCACTTACACTCATCTGATGTCACAACACATTGGGAAACTAGAAGTGGTGTCAAAGGCTTTTTGTCAAAGTTTCTGTTTGAGAAGGCCCAAAGTTGTTGGAACTCCCTAGACTTGCAAGCTTTTGAGGAGATTGTAGCTCTTCTCATCTATGGGATGGTCTTGTTCCCTAACCCTGACCAACTCATAGATGTGAGCACTATCAAAATCTTCATGTCTCGCAACCCGGTACCTACATTGCTTGGGGATATCCTCCACTCTTTTCACACTCGTACAATGAGGAAAAGAGGTGTTCTCATGTGTTGCACTCCTCTCCTGGAAAGATGGTTTATTTCTCATCTTCCCCAATCAGTCTTGAAGAATGAGCAAGGCTTGAGGTGGTCACAACGGTTAATGACACTTAACCGTTCAGATATTCATTGGTGTTCTTGATCCATAGAGAATGTCATCATTATTGACCGTTGTGGGGAATTCCCTAATGTCCCTCTACTTGGAATTAGGGGAGGCATCATCTACAACCCTTGCTTAGCTATAAGACAGTTTGGTTATGCCCGAAGGGATGACCCACATGACATGCTGATTCAAGGATTGGTTTTCGACTATGACAATGACAACCAAGGACTCCGTCAGAGATTCATCTGAGCTTGGAGGATGCCCAACAAGGTGGATAGCAAGACTCTGGGACACAAGAATTCCATCCCTCTTGAGCCTTACCTCAAGTGGGTACGAACCCGCGCCCAAAGTCTTATGATGACTTACCCCTCCATTCTCCCAGTGATTATAGAGCCTGTTAAGGAAGGAGAGGTTCCATACACCATCCTACATCCTGACATGCCAATATCACTCGAAGACCTACAAAGGAGTTGGATACAGCTCAAGGGAGAGCGCGATACTTTCGAAGCCCAATTCTACGCAAGCGAGAAGAAGGTTTTGGAACTCACTCGGATACTTCATGAAGAGTAGACTCTCAACACCTACATTGCACCAAAGAGGATGCGCAACGTCTTTTTACCTTAGAGTTTTGTATTATTATGCCCAAGGGGCATTGATGTACTAACAATTCTATCTTATTAATATGAGGTGTGTTTATTTTTTGTTTAAAACAAATTTGAATTTCTGAATTATTGAAAGCATTGCATGAATACATATCATTCATCATAAGCATAAATAGGTCTTCACACCAAGTTTCCTCATCTCTCTGCTGTTTATTTCAGCAAGATGGATATCGAACAAACGGTCAAAGATTTGCAAGTTCAGAATTCACAATTTCAACAGTTGCTCATGACCTTAGCCAAGGGGCAGGAGGAGCTGAAGACTTTGCTAGAAAAAGAAAAAGAGAAAAAGAAAAAGAAGCCAGCTGGTGTGGTTCTCATGGGTAGAAGATTTCAGGGACAAGCCAGGTGGACCTTGGAATTCCCATCAACATCTGAAGAAGGGGAAGGAAAAGGAAAAGGAGCGACAATACCATCAGATTCTGAAGGGGAAGAAGAGGAAGAGGAGGATTACTCTGAACAACAATACCTTCAGGCCGATGACAAATACAAACACCTGGAAGAGCATCTAGCTGCTATGGAAATCTAGAGAGTATCGGGGTTAGATTTTGAGGAGCTAGGGCTGGTATCAGGAATTGTAATCCCTCCCAAGTTTAAAGTGCCACTGTTTGCTAAGTATGATGGGGTGTCTTGTCCCAAAATGCACCTCAGATCCTATGTCAGGAAGATTCAACCATATTCTGCTGACAAAGACCAGTGGGTCCACTTTTTCCAGGAAAGTTTATCAGGAACGCAGCTTGATTGGTTCTACCAGTTGGAGAGGGCAGATGTCCATAATTGGGAAGACTTGGCAGCAGCTTTCTATAAACAGTATCAATACAACGCCGACTTGGCGCTAACCCGTACTCAGCTGTAGAGTATGGCTATGGCTACCAATGAGGGCTTTAAAGATTACGCCCAAAAGTGGAGGGATCTAGCCGGTAGGGTGCAACCACCTTTATCTGAAAGAGAGTTAGTGGACATGCTCCTGGGGACTCTGTCAGGCCGTTTCTTTAATCATTTGATTGGAAGCTCCTCTGCAGGGTTTACAGAATTGATCTTAACTGACGAAAGAGTAGAAGCTGGTATAAGAAATGGGAAGATTCAGAAGGACGCATGTGCCTCAACTGCTGCAAAAAATCCCTTCACAGGAAGAAAGGAAGTATCTGCTGTCTATTCACAGAGAAATCAGGGAAGAACCGAGCGCCAACCAACGGTGGGGGCCGTAATGATTCCGAAGCCTGTATCAGACCAGCCGAGAAATAATCAGCAAAGGGTAGAAATGACAGTTCGGCAATTTACCAAGATTAACATGACTCCAGCCCAAGTTCTACCATATCTCTTGAAGTTGAATCTGGCCACTTTGAAAGAGGCCCCTAAAAATCCTAATACTACTTATCCACATTACCATCCCAACGCCAGATGCGCGTACCATTCTGAAAGTCCAGGGCACGACACCAACAACTGTTGGGCTCTGAAGAATAAGATTCAAGATCTGATAGACGCAAAGGAAGTTAAATTTGAAGCGCCTGAGAAACCGAATGTCATTTATGCCCCAATGCTGAGGCATGGTCACAATGTCAACGCTATTGAAGAAGATTTATTTGTTGCTACCGTGGATGAACTGTTAACTCCGCTCCTGACCATCAAGTTGAATTTGTTAAAAGATGGCATCTTCCCAGATTATGACAAAGACTGCCATGTTTGCCTGTTGTGATACGGTGGGAGAACTGACTTGAGTTTTGCGTTTGTTTTCGCAAATGTTTCGATTGAGCAAGAGTCGCCACCGACTTTTTATTTTATCCTAAGGAAAGGTTAAAAAGCACAGCAAAAACCTTTTGAGATTTTTTCTTGGGTTCGGGGAGTAGATTATAGAAAGGGAATGTATTAGCACCCTTTCTATCTATGGTTATCCATGGGCTCTTAGTTACTTTCTTAGATCACTTGCCTTTGATTTTCAATTGTTTGAAATGGTGCTTGTGTGTGTGGGTTTGAAAATGTTTTGAAAAGAAGCCAATGTGGTGGCAACCTTTGTAATGATCCATGTGGGGATGTATACAAAGATGTATGTCTTTTGAAAAGGTTTTCATTTTGTTTTTGAAAGTTTTTTTGAAAGTGTTGTGAGGTGTGTTTTTAGAAAATAGGCAAGTGTTTTGTTTTTTTGCAAGTTTGATTCAAGTAACTAAGAGGTTATCTACTCCTAAATTTCTCAAAGTTTATTGCTATGTTTTAACCCTTTTAACAAGTTTGTTCCACCATTGTATTTGGTGGACAATCTCATGTTAGGATGTGAAAGGGACGGGCGCGGGTCATCGTTTAGACCATAATTGCAATGGTGCCAAGTATCTTTGGGCAATTTTCTTTAAGGGACTTGATCATTTGTTTAGGCAACTTTTGAAAGCGTCATCGAGGGACTATGATCATTTGATTTGTGTTTGTTTAGCCCAAAGAGACCTAACATGCAATATGGCCCAATTTTGAAAGGCAACAAGTGGAATACCCTAGGGGGTGCAAGTGTGATTTGTGTGTCCATTTTCATGCTTGTTTATCTTGAAATTAGGTCAAAACTATTTTCGTTGTTTTTTCGCGTACAAACCCTAATTCTAACATGGTATAATTAGAAAGTAATAAAGTGCGAAAATAAATTTACTAAGCTATTACAAAACCATATATGGGAAGGGGGGTACAAATGTTCAAATGGGGATTTTGACAAGGAATTTAAACCTAAACTATTACATCAATATTGAATTATTTACAAGATAATTTAATTGCATAAATTAAATTAAATAAATATGCAAGATGCAAAAATGGTTTTTTTTGTATGTATGAAAAAAGGTATTTTCATATGTCAAAATAAACAAAAAGGAAGGTATTATTTTTTGGAATTTTTCATGTTTAAGGTTAAACCCTAATTCTATTAAATAAAATGCATTATTTATTTATTATGTACAAGTATTTATTTATTGTATACAAAAATAAAATAAAATGAAGTATATTTGTAAAAAGGTATTTTTATATTAAATATTAAATAAAAATAAAAAAATGTGTATGTTTTGCACTTTAACCCTAAATATATTAATAAATAAATATATATATATAAATATATATATATATATATATATATATATATATATA